>JARHVA010002514.1:2402500-2432500 GCA_037957365.1 Torreya grandis
ACCTAGTTATACAGTGGTTGCCATCTCAATGTGTGCAATGATAGATTTTCTCCTCTTTGACCAAGTTTTGTTCTCATCCCTCTCTATCATTTTTCCATTTTCATCTCTTTTTCTCCTCTTATTACTTTTCCAAAACCCTATACACATTTTGTATGACCAGTCATCTCCCCAACTAAATTACAAGTGATCCATTATGAACTCACCTCCACTTATTCCTATTTTGCATGCTAAACATGATAACTCATAGTCCATGCCCCAAATTTCTAGCATGCTTGCCACACACAGTTTCTCCACCATTACAAATGGCCAAGTTAACTCAATAAACCAAAAGCTTAATTTCTTCCCTTTAAAATTTCATGGCATTTTCTATTAACCATTAACCAAAAAAAATCAAAAGTTTTAAAATTTCTTTTTAATTAAATTGCTTTAGAGTGCTTCCACTCTAATTTACCTCCTCACTATGTCACCAAAAAGGGGCATAGAGTAAATAATTAAACAAGGTCAATAAACATTCAGTACTTCTACCAAATAAAATACATTCAAGGTTATCAAAGTATAGTTTAATTCCTATAAATATTTTAATAAACAAAATCACCCAATTCTTAGAATTCACATACTATGCTAATCACAATAAATTATGAACTCAGACAATGTAAATAGGCCTTATCCGATACAAAGATAAACAATGAAAACAAAATTCATCATTTTATCAAAATACTGATTAACATTATTTTCATCTAAGAAAATAAGAATATGGTGTATGTGGTTCTGATTCAATTCTCTCAATCTCCAATATTGATATGTACACCCCCTCTCTGATGATACTATATTAACACGTGTGTGTTAATATATTACATATGTTCATATATATATATATATGTATATATATATATATATATATATATATATATATATATATATATAGAGAGAGAGAGAGAGAGAGAGAGAGATGTCTTAATAAGTTAACATACTAATACATTACACACACACACACATGTATATGTATATGTATGTATATGATTAAGTTGTTTCAGTAACTTTTCGGTCCTAAAGAAGTCCAAAGTTGCCTTAGTAGCATATATAATATAATATAACATATCAATATATATTTCGTAATATGTTACACACACACGCATAATATATATATATATATATATATATATATATATATATATATATATATATATATATATATATATATATAGGTATGTTATATAACATAACATATCAATGTATATTTTGTAATATGTTATATGTGTATGTGTGTAATAAATACGTATATATTATTATTTATATATAATATGTTTATATGTATTAATATATAAATTGTGTGTGTGTGTGTGTGTTTTAACATATAAATAAGTTAATATATTAATATATTACACACACACACTATATATATTAAATAAGTTAACATATTAATACATTACACACACACACACAATGTGTGTGTGTGTGTGTGTGTAGAATATTAATATATTAACTTATATGTTAAAACACACACACACACACAACTTATATATTAATACATATAAACATATTACATATAAATAATAATATATACGTATTTATTACACACATACACATATAACATATTACAAAATATACATTGATATGGTATGTTATATAACATACCTATATATATATATATATATATATATATATATATATATATTATGCGTGTTTGTGTAACATATTACAAAATATATATTAATATGTTATATTATATTATATATGTTACTAAGGCAACTTTGGACTTCTTTAGGACCGAAAAGTTACTGAAACAACTTAATCATATGTTCATAGTGCTTGTTCCTAAGAAAATAGATCCTATTTGTATGGGGGACTTCAGGCCCATTAGCCTTTGTAATATGGCCTACAAGATATTCTCTAAGATCTTGGTATGTAGATTATAGCTTATCCTGGACCATCTGATTAGTAATAGTCAAAAAGGGTTTATCCCTAGCAGACACATTTTGGATATTGCCATAGCCACTCATGAATTTATTCATTCCATGAAGAGAAATAATTTTCCTAGGATGGTCTTCAAACTGGACATTTCTAACACTTACGACAGAGTGGCTTGGGACTTTCTATTCAAAGTCCTTAAGAAAATGGGGTTCCAGAACAAAATAATGTAGCTCATCAAAACTTGTGTCACTATTGTCAAATACTATTTCCTTTCCTTCTTCAAAATCCCTAAATATATTGTAGAGAAGTTTAAGAGAATTAAGAGGAATTTCCTATGGTCAGGGGTGGAATAGAAAAATAGAATTGACCTAGTCAGCTGGGACAAAGTCTATAGACTTAAATTACAAGGAAGTCTTGGGATTAAAAAAAATCACCTAATCAACAAAGCCCTCTTAGATAAGATTGAGTGGAATTTATTGAGTAGAAGAAAGGACTAGGGGATCATGATGAGAGAATAATACCTCTCTAATAATACCCTTGATGATTTCCTTCACACCATTGTTATCCCTAGAGGTTTGGTGATTTAGAATAATGTGTTAAAAAATAACTTTACAATTTCAGGGTATTAAATAAAAGCTAGGGGATGGTAGATCCATCAAATTCTTGGAAGATAGTTGGTTAAAAGGTACCCCTATCTATCAGATCCAAAACCTCCAAAGACTTGATGAAAGGGCCATTGCTTACTTTGGGAGGTTGGTGTTGATTATCTTCTTCCTTAAAATGGTGGCTAGAAATAGTTGTCAGACTGCTATCAGGACCAAAATGACCTTCTTTCAATTGCTAAGGAGTTGTATCTCTCTATCTGAGGAAGTAGGGTTCTTATATTCCCCTTAAAGGATAAATTGTTATGGGTTATAGAGAAAATGGGAGTTTTTATAGTCATATTTGCTTACAATATGCTCCTAAAGTCTAATGAGGAGTATAACTTTTGGAGAAGGGTTTGGAATCATAACCTTATTCCCAAGATCAATAATGTCTAGTGGTTTTCCACACATAACAAGATCCTTAATATGCATAATATCTGTATTAGAGGCTTCCAAATCCCTAACTATTGTGAACTTTGAATGAAGGAGGAAGAATCAATTTTTGACCTTTTGTTATATTATGAGTTCTCATGGGAGGTTTGGAACATTACTAAGCAGAGTCTTGGAGTCTCCTAGAGCATGAATGATGATTTCTCAGCTATCATAAGGTGTTGGATGCCCTACTTTATTCATACTATATGTAAAGAGATATGGGCTTAGTTCCCCCCTATATTGGCCTAGGGACTTTGGAAGGAACAAAATAATAGGTTATTTAGAGATAAAGAAAAATATCCTAAGGAGTTATTTTGTATGTTTGCTAAACTAATATAGGAAAATATCTCTAAAAACACTTTGAAAGTTTCTGAACTTCCTCCAATAAGCTTGAATATAGTATTATCAATTAGTGAAGTATCCCAGCTCAAATACACAAAATTGATAACTCTAAGAGGATTGTTCATGCTTCTACCAAGTGGGCTCCCCCTGTTGTTGGTTAGATGAAGATCAATTTTGATGGAGCTACCAAAGGTAACCTAGGTTAGGCAAGTGGGAGTAGAGTCCTGAGATCTTATAAGGGGGAGGTTGTAATTGCCTATGCTAGAGGGTTGGGGGAAAATTACAATAATGTTGCTGAGGCTAGGTTCCTCCTCTGGGGTCTTAAGGTGGATCTTTCTATTGGTATTAAAAACTCCTAATAAAAGGTGATTACAAGCTTATCATTAATGATGTTAAGGAGAAAGCCAGGGTGGGCTGGCAAATTGTTGAGATCGTATAGGATATAAATAAACTTCTTTTTGGCTTTAAAATATTTGAGGTTAAGCATATCTATAGGGAGGGAAACTAAGTGGTGGATGCTATGGCCAATATGGGTATCAACCTCTTCCCTAAATGGTGCTAGAGGAATCTCAATAGTTTACCTATAAATGTTAGAGATCACCTTCAAATAGAGGCCTAACCTTATTCAACCCAATGATCCTCTTTAATCATTATTGTTTGGAATATATTTGCATATATATTCTAATATGTGGATCCTTGATAGACATTTGCCATCAGAATGGGTGAAAATAGGTTGTCATTAGTATGGCTAAGATGACATATGAGTACATTTTAGATGATAGAAACTGCCACATTAGTAAAAGTTAGATAACTAAAATTTTGAGGCAAGTGCTTAGCTATCCCACAAGGTTGTATCAAATACCAATGCCATATTTTCCAATCAATAGCCTACACAAGCTTCATTATGATTGAAATTATTACTTGATCAATGTGAATGATTTGAAGGATGAGCTTGGGTGTTCAAGAGGCATCAAGAGTCAATTTAATGATGATAGTCACATCATTATTTCTTGACATTTCTATATCAAGTTGCATTATCCTTGACTGCTGGGGTTTGTCTTGTACAATATTTTCCCTAAAATTATGAAGAATTTAATTATGGGTGGTGACGAAGTCTAAACTAAACCCTTATCATGTACAAAATCTAAGGTTGACACCATGCTATAGAGTATTTGCTATGAAGGAGGTATCACTCCACTCTTGGAATGCCTCAATGGCTTTAATGAAAAGCTATCTATTCAATTTGCTATGTCTTGGGATGAGGATCATAAAGTTTAAGTTGGTAGAATTTAGTTTTAAGTAAGTGAAGATACAATAGCTAAGGCCACATGTCTAAGATGTGAATGGAAAAGGATGAAGAAGCAAACTAAACTATAGGACCTTGAAGGCATGAAGAGATTTTTTAGAGAGGGTGAGTCATCAGTTTGACTGCAGGGTAGCTTCAATAGGGAGAGCCTCATCAACCCATATGATAAGTATTGTTTTGTTATTATGAAATACATTACCTTTAAGGGTAGGTTCAAGTGTTTTTATCACTATCATTTTGCTTTATTGAAACATTTTTGTCATAAGGTGCTTGTTAATTTCCTATTTTATCTCTTGTCATCTATGGAGTCTTCTATGAATATTGCTAAGAATGCATTTGAAAGTAACCCTACTATTTTAGTTGTCTCACTTCACCAAGGCCTTATTTTTTTGTCTTTATCATTTATACCTAGCACTTTATCGACCTAAGCCCATTAAAGCCATTCTGGTGGATGAGGCTAACGATAATGAGTTGGATGATAACATCCCTTTGAGCATTAAGTATGGTATCCCTGGTAGTAGTAAGACCTCTAGCCCTGTTGTGAAAGATTCCTTGAGCCCTGTTGGTACTTCCCACAACCTTAAAGATATAGTCAAGAAGAAAGGCTCTAAGTACCCTCTTATTTCTTAGAAGATTAACCCTTCTCTATAGGGCCCCTTTCTTTTGGCCCCCATGGGTGGTGAATCTGGGTCCCTAGGCCAATCATAAAAAGTGGTGGCTAAGGGTATGTGTGATTTTGAAATAAGAGAAAAGGAAATACTTGTGTACACTCTACACCCAAGAAGTTGGGCAAGGAAAAAAGTTAAAAAGTCTTCTGGTGTTGAGAACAAAGCAAAGTTAGCTGTGGACAAGGGGCACTCTGAGCTCCAGAATCAAGGGAATGATTTTGTTGAGAAATAAAAGGATATAGAGGTCCATGTGAGTACTATGAGGAAGCTAAGCATTTGGAGTTCAAGCAGATTGGCTGATGGAAAAACCCTAATGTGGAAGATTGTAGACTATTCTTTGGCCTCATAACTGGAAAATGAAGTGGAGATCATGGAGGTCAAATCAACTCTTGATCAACTAGGGGAATATGAGGGTCCCAAATATTTTGAGGAGTTAAATAGCTCATTTTATGACTCTGATAAGGAGGACATCGAGTCCTTAAAAACCCCTAGGAAAGTAAACGCCAATGAAAATATTTGTGATAATTGCATTCAGCTCAAGAAGGACATGGAGGATGTAAAGAGTGGGATGTTCTCTCTAGAGAAAAAAATGATGGTACTTGACACCATGTGCTCCAAATTAATTCACCAGGCTGCTACTTCTTTAGCTGTCCCATAGGATGCTTAGGATGAGAAGGTGGACAAGGATGGCAAGGCTGCTAGTAAGGAGGAGCTCCTAGTTTTCCTCAAGGATGATTGGAAGGCTCTACTTAATTAGTTTTGTGTTCTTCTACTATGTTTGGTTTTGGGTCTTTTAATTATTTTGTGTTAGTCTATTGTTTGTTTGTTTTTACTTTGTTGTTCATGGTTGCTAGCCTATTTTACTACCCTTGGGGTGTTTTAAAATAGCGATATGCACCCTTATTTGTAGCTTGTCAATATCAAAAACACACTAAAAAATATATCTTGGTATGTTATATAACATACCAACAATATATTTTGGAGTATGCTATATATATATATATATATATATATGTATGTATGTATGTATGTATGTATGTATGTATGTATGTTATATATATATATATATATATATATATATATATATATATATATATATGTATGTATGTATGTATGTATGTATATCCGATGATAGTGAGATGTAATGAATAAGATATTTCAAGGGATGAAATCGAAGAAGTTTGAGAAGATACATGTACAAGGTTCAATGACACATATAATTAATATAATTATAATATATTTATTTTATATAAAGACTATAAAGTTTATATATATATATATATATATATATAATATACATTATAGATTAATACATAATTATAATATATATTATGTTATATTAAAATAATATAATATTATAATTACTAATATATAATATTATATTATCTGAATGATTAATATAGATAGCTCCAAACTATTTAGTAATCTCTATTTCGATGTACCTTTCATCTCAACCATCAATTGCATAAAATAATGATCTGATCATGCTTTTAGAATAAAAATGGTAAATATCAATATCACCTTTTTTAGTTCCCTGCATTCATTTTTGGTGACCTTTAATTCAATTTTATTTATATAAGAACCACTAGCAGCCTAATTTTTCTTTAGTTTAGAGGCCTTTGGGTGTTTTAAATGCTAGAATTGGTGTTAGTGTGGCCCAATAGTCATGGGATCTTATGAGGCGTGACACAATTTAGGATAAGGTAGTGTTGGGCTCAACTTTGGCCAAGACATGACATTATAAATGCCACAAGGTGATAAGATAGGGCCCAACAGTGAAGGTTTAAGCCTAAGTGCTAGAATCTATGTTGTAACTTTGTCTTTCTAACATAGTGACTTCCTAGGGGTGGTGCAGTCCACATAGCCTTCACAAGTTGGTGAAGTGGTGGAGAGAGAAAAAAGTCTCCATAGTGGCAGTGATAGACTCAAAGCCAAACAAGTCATCGGGTAAAAGCTATCTAGCCTTAGATTGAAGGAAGCAATTAAATATTTATGACATCATCTTATGCTAACATGGTAAAATTTATATCTCTCATGGTATCTTACTATGATTCATTAGAAAAGTTTTAGGTAAAATAGTCTTATCTGGGGTATATCCTAAATATGAGACAAATTAATGGGTGAGATGAATCTTTGCTCAGTGCTTCATAATTATAATTCCTCTGGTGTAATTCTTCAACCAAATAATAATAATAATAAGTTACATATATGTTTACATATTCATGCTAGTAAAACACACGACTCAAAAATACTTACATAAAATGGTTGTTAAATATGTCTATATAAGGGCATTATCAAAACACCTTAAGTTAATGTGAAAGTCACACATATGTAACAAAAAAAAAAGGTAGTGGTGGTGGTATATCATCATTTATAAAAATATTATCCCAAGAGGATGGTTCTCCTGATGGTGGATCAAGAACAACCCACTCACCCTAAATATTCTCTAAAGAAGCCAAAGAAATCATGATGTCCCACCTAGGAAGTCGAACCATGATCACACTCATTTTATCACCGCCATGTTCTACTGAAGACCATTGAGATGGATCCAAAAAGGTATTCTCACATGATGGTGGATTATGACCCCTCAAGTTGAGGAGGAGGGATGGAGAAGAGATTACAAGAGCTACTATGCCATTGTCTTAGAGATAGTGGAGGAGAGACTTATAGTGATAGATCTAGAGGAACTCATCTTATGGTATAATGGGTGCCTCCCCAATGGTTAATAAACTCTTGAAAATGTAGGTAAATTTATTTACTTGAATATGGATCTATATATAAGTAGTGTAAGACATAATAAATAATTTTTCATTAATAGAAAACTGAAGTGAGAGATATTAATTATATAAAATAGTTGAATTTATATATTTCTAGAGATAAAAATGTGTGATGAATTTTAAAACATTAAACTAATAATAAATATAAGTTAGTCACTGGTTATTATCCTCAAACAAAGATATTCTCCAATTGAATGGTTCTAGGTGAAAAGGATGAAATAAATTGTGAATCCATTGACAAGCTTGTATGCATGAGGATAAGTCTAGAATAGGTGTTTCCACATCTTACATATAAATCACTTAGGGAACTTAGGATTAAGGATCCATATGTTTTTGAGTATTTCCCATAGTATCAAAACCTAATAAAACATATACCAAAGAAAACAAGTAATTTTAGGCTTAAGCTTGACATTCCATATATGATTGAGTCTGGCAAGCCATGTTTGGGGAGAATAATTTAAATTCCTTTATTTTTTGAAAATCCCAAGTGTCAAAGATAAACTACTTGTAATTTGATATAAGAGACTTGGATAGTAATTCTTGAAAGTGGCTTCACAATTCCACCATTAGTCTTTTCACAAAGAATCTGGGGGTTGTAGACCTAATTTGTGAAGCATGCAATCTAGAAAAATCTCTTGGACACATAGGATGGAAGGTAGGTTCAAAGCTAAAATCTTAAATTTCATTTGTAAGGCATATCATGAAATGCAATATCTAGGAGATATAAGATCTATAACATTGGAAATGTTTTTTATAAAGAGTTGAAGGGCTTTAATTTCATATGTTTTATCAAGAGGGATGTTGGTATTGGTCATGATAAGATACCAACATAAATTATACACATTGAAAAAAATTATCAATTATAAATATTTCTCCAACCCATTTGAGTTAAGGCTTGATAATTTAAAAGGATTTTCAGATATGTTTGGCCACAAAATTCCCTTTAAATTTTACTGATGCCAAAGGTGTTGAGTAGAGTGTGGAACATTTATTTTTTCAACAATTTTTATCATAGGGAAAGGATGAAGACATGTGGCATGTCAATATAATTTTTCAAACCTCACACCCTTTAATACCCCACATAGCCCATTTAGAATATAAGACTTAGTGTTTTTCCTATAAATATTAATGATGCCCATGCCTTCCTTATCCTAAGGAAGGCAACATATCTCTTAGGCCACTATGTGAAAGCATCGATAATACCTAAAAAAATATCATAAGAGGCATTAAAAGGATCCCAACAAGAATAATAGTAAACATGAGTGGCAGTTAGAATTTTGGTGCAAACTTGCAACTTTACTGCTAAATACAATGGCTTTGTGATCCAATAGGTAATCATTTTTCAAATTTTTAAATCACATGTGGCCATAGTTCTGAGTGAAATTTGTCAAAATAAAAATAAATTCTTAAGAATTAATTTTCCCCTCTTCTGATCCATTTCCAATGGTAGTCTTTGATCCAATTTAACAAAAGCATCATGCTCTATATGAAACATTGTGTTTTTTCCCATTGTATATTGGATCCTAAAATTTTGTAAAAGATATCAAGGAATCACAAAACCTCTTTGAAATAGGCCTTTTTTTCAACAAGCATAAGGATATAATGTACCTTAGGAATCTAAAGATCACACAAACATTATTTAGTTCCTTGTTAGTCAAAATGATAAAAATTAATGCATAACAATACACTAGAACTAAACACTCTTGCTTGATAACTAGGGGGAACATAACATAATAAACAAGATCATAAAATAGAGATAAAAACAACACAAGTAATTTACCTCCTTTGTCAAATTTTATGTCCACTTTTTGTCATAAAGATGCTCATGCTCGGTCTATGGCATTAAAGACTCTTGTCAATGCTTCTCCATGGTGGTCTCACTTTTCCATTGGTCACTTGTGGCTTTGATTTGCTATTGTCTTGGTGTAGTGTGAACTTTGGCATAAAATGGGTATTATAATACTACTCTCAATGGATTCTTGAAGGCATTCCTATATAATAACCTTACACACATAAGCTTGTTAGCATAAGGTGTGGGCACTTGTATTTATAACTATAAGAACTAAATATAACCCTAGGGAAGTTAGGTAAAATTCTAACTTTGGTTGAGTCTAAAATAACGTAGGTTGAGTCAGGCTAACCCTAGGTTGGGTCAAAGAACTCATGAAATATTGACACCTTAGTTTCAGATATTTATGAGCCATCACAACTCACTTTAGATATTTGTGAGGTTTTAACTCACCTTTTTGAAATATTTAAGAATTAATAAATCACTTTACTAGATCCTGACCTTTGAATTCATATTTAGCAAAAAAATTCCTTTTTTGATAAATGAAATTCACTAATTCAAGTTAGAATTTTTACTTAGGCAAGTTAATTAAGATTTCCAATGTAATTAATCTTGTTTAGCTTTTGGCAATTGTTTTAAATGTTTTCAATTAATAGATTGATAGGTTAAGAGTGTCAAATTAATAGGCCATAATTTTATTAGGATTGAAACATAACTAGGTTACTAGTGCATATAGGGTAATACCCCAAATAAGCAAGCCTTGCCATGTTTTTGAGCAATTAAATCCCTTACACAAATGAATTTAGGCATTTAGGTGATTTTTAAGATTAAATTACATTATTTGCTAAAAATTGACTTGAATCCTAGTTTAGGCATGGAATTGGCCAAAATTGAGTGTCTAGAATAATCATTTATAAAGTGATCTTTGCTTAGCTGAGTACTTATATTGTGAAGCATAATTCCTCAAATCAAACAACACTCAACTCTTTGAGTAAGAGGATAGTCAAAACATTTTTCCATAGGAACATACGAAGTTGGATATAGAGGGAAATATTTCCAAATAAATAAAAAAGTGGCCATTAATGGTAAAATAAGTCAATGCATTAAAAAAGTGTTTCTCAATAGATAAAATATAAAACACTCCAAATCCTAGAGATTTAATCATGATGATGATAAATGGTCACTTCATGTGATCATAGTATTTTTGAAAATTGAGCTTAAAGAACATTATCCCTTTCCAAGAAGCATGATACCATTCCATTCCTTTCCATACTATAATAATATTTTCCAAAATGTACCAATTTTTGATAAACCATGTGTTTTATAGTATGATGATTTTAGCCAAGATATGGTGAAGGTGAAGTGCCAAGGCTTTGGAAATTAATTTTTAGGAGACATTAAGCAAGGTGATTAGTCTCTAACTAGTAATAAGCTATATATATTTTAATTTATGGATAAATTTTATGTTTCTTTTGTTAATTATTATCCTTGAATATTTATCATATAATGTTTCCTGATAAATCTGAAACAAGTCTAGTTTAACAAATTTCCAAGTGGCCTTGTAGAATTCACAAGGGAAACCATCCACACTCGGTGCCTTATAATTAGTGATGTTTTAAACAATAATAGAAGGATCATATAGATTAAGGGGGAAACAAAAATATTTTTACTCTAAGGGCTTAACTTATGAGGAACCACATCTAAGCATTATTTCAACACTTGAGCTCTTTTACATGAGTTTTTTTAGGCTTTGAATACCAATTTATAGTGGTTCAAAAAAGTCTAGGAGATTTTAAGAATATTAGTAAGGAAACTGTGAGTAGTTTGGATAGTTTATCATCCAGTATTTGGATTTTTTTGCTTTAAGATATTTGAAAAATCTTTGGAGGCATGATCACCAATTTTTAGTTAATGAAAATAGGCTTGAATTTGAGCACCTCTTGTAACATGGATTTCCACAAGTTTAAGCTTATGTTTAAGTTTGGTTTAAAATTTATACAATAGAGCATCAAATGAACTTATCTCAAGCTATGAATTAACCCTATGAAATTCTTTTCTCAACATAATATTGACCTATTTTCAAACTTGAGATACATGTTTTTAATAGTGTTGAAGGAAAGAGGTGGTGCATATGATCACATCATTCCACCACTGAACACACATTTTTAGATAATGAAAATATGGCACTAAGTTCAACATTATTTAAATGAGATAGTTCATGCCATTCTGGGCGAGTATTGACATTTTCAAATAGAATTATGTGTAGAAAAATTTATGACAACTACATCTATATTATAATTGGCAAGTGATGGGACTATGGTCAAAACTATCATAATTTGGGTGGATAGGGGTTGCTTGCCTATCATAATTGTTAAAATAGAACATATGTTACTCATAGAGCATGAAACATACTAGGCATTTGAGAACTTGATGGGTAATGTTTTAGATATTTGACTAAGTAAACCACAATTTTAAACTTAAAGAACACTGCTAATAAAGTGGATCTACAAATCCTTAATAATTTCTAAAATAAAACTTTGATTCATGTTTTTGAACACATCATTTCATAGACCAATCACTCTCTTTATCCTCAGAGGATTTGACCATATTTAAGTCATTATGAATGAGCTAATTGGGCAAAAGAAAATTATTGGCTAACCAACACCATAAATTTGTTCTATCATGGACATTATTAAGAGCATAAGAATTAATGATACTTAATGTCTTAACTTAAATTGGATTAATGGGTAATATTAATATAATTAAGATATAACTTATAAATATATTGAAGATTAATATATATGACATTCAAGCATATAATATGAATGTAAACTATTGATCATTGATTCTTCCGATTTGATTATCTAACATGTGCTAAATATGGAAAGTACTAAAAATATCATGATAGTTATATTTTATGGTTTAATGTTTGATAATGACTATATTTTAGAATTGGAAAATAATGATAATCATACATATGGTTCATTTGATTTAGAAATTGATCTACTACCTATGTTAGGTTAGTTTTATAGGATCAGGTTAGTATCATAGGTCAATACAGACCTATTGGTCAAAACTAACCTATGTGTAAATGTAACAAAGTGAATATATGATCACTTGTGATTGTATTTAATTTATCTATGTTTATGATACTAAATAGTGATGACATGTGTAGATGTAGAAATCAACCTCTTTTACCTTGAAACCTTAGATGTGCTTGTGTGGGCTAAAAATGTAAAAAAATGGGGGAATTTTAATGGGATGAGTTGATCCCAATCACCTCCATATTATGATTGGTTATTTCCTAAAAATATAATACTCTAAAGAGGTAAATTAAGCCATATGTATTTCTTCCACCTAGTGTGATTGTGCAATTTTGGCCTTTCTCTATGTGTATGCATCTAATCATTGGCTTTGATACTTGTCAATGTTTGTTTTGACCTAGATTTTGAGTGTTTTAGACTTGGATTATGGTTGATCCTAGTGATAGGTATGAAAATTTGGAAGAGTAGGTCAAATTTTATCCATGTACGATAGTGTATTAATGAGTTCCAAATAGATACAAGATAAATCTTGAAGGGAGTCTTTGATTTGTTTAAATAGTGATCCATTTGAATAATTCCTCATGTCACCAACACAATAGGCTTATAGGACTAACCTAAGGATTAATTTTATTTTATAAAATTTCATCTAATGGTAGTGGGATATTTTCAACAAGAATATCGACTGGTGATAATGATCATACAATTAAAACTAACCTGTGTATAGGTGGATTGATTTGAGAGTCAAGAGATGTTTGTGTAAGATATTTAGAAGATTTTAAATGAAAAATGATGTTATTTCAGGTTTATGATAGTAGAATGGAAGGTTTGACTCATAAGATAACATGCAAGTGTGAGAGTATGGAGAATTATGACCTTGCTTAGGTGCACAAGTAATACATGGTAAATATGTGTCAAGAACTTATCATTGTCAAATATTGAAGACAATATTTTAGTATCTACCAATGCCCCCATTTTATTTAAATTACTTAAATTACTAGAGTAAAATGATAAGGTATAATTGAGTGTGTAAAACACACTTTTCCTTTTTGGGAGATAGCTCCCAATGTGTAATTTTACTCTATTAGAATCTAAAATGAGAATGAACTAGTCAATGTCCATATATGAAATTTAAAATCTAAAAATTAAAAGAATGAAGGTTAGAGTACACTTGTGTTTTGGTTCAAACCATGTTTCATCACAAATTTTTGGATATTATGCTTCCTCATTGAAGCATTGGATAGTTGGGGTGGTCATGCCCAAAGTTTTTTAACTAGGCAAGATCTTGAGTCAGGAAGGAAATATTCCTCAACCCTCATGAATGTGGTGGAAATTACATAGTGTACTAACCCAAATAAATATGTAATAAAAAATATAGAGAGAACCATGTGAATATTCTTAACTACAAAATAAAACACTATGTAGGTAAATTAGAAAACTAATTAGGAAAAGTTATCTCATAAATGAATCAACCACTATAGATGGCTTATAGATTCAAATGTAATTTTCTACTCTAGTCAGATCAAGTTCAATCAATGTAAAAAATTAAAAAAGCATGATTTAAAATGAATGAATGATATGTTGTAAAGAGCTACTGATAGGGGGGTGAATCATTTTCACAACAATGCATATTCAATTCCCAACACCATTCCATGAAGCATACATAAGAGATAAATGCATAAGCAAATAATCACACAAGTACATCACAAGATAACACAAGAGATTATGTGGGAAAACCTATTGGGGGATAAAACCCACTAAACCATACACATGGAATACTATCTTATAATGACAAGATTCAACATTTAGTGAAGCACCCACTTCACAAGGAACACCAACCCTTACCTAGTTGATCACCCACCCCACTAGTCTTTTACAAGCTCCAACTTATAAGGAGGTTTCAACCTCCTAGGAAACTAAGAAAAAAATAAAATACCTTGAATATATGATAATATTTAATACTTATTTATTACTCTTCAACTGATGATGACCTCCTTTGTTTGCACTCTTTCCTCTTTAGTCTCACTCAAACAACCTCCAGGGCTCACTCACTTAATATGCCTCTTCTAGGCTCATTAGGTCCAATGACCTATGTGTCCACCTACATTAATTTGATAAAATATTCATGACTTGTATTATTCACCATTTTATGTTCATTAATTACCTACCTCTACTCCTTCAATGAGATATGTTATTTGCTTAATATCACACATACACAACAAGTCTAAATAGGCCAATTAGGCCTTACCTTTATACCATACTCTTCATCTAACCCATATTGGTCAGAAAAGATCCTTAACCTACTTGGATAACACTTAAAATAGGTCTATAGATATGTTACATATGATATACAAACACTCCATAGGTCGGTTATAACCCATAGATGCTAAAACTCAATTAGGCCTAATAGAGATCTAATAAAATTAGCCATTCTTCAAGGCACACATTACCTTTGAACTCCTTGGCCCATATTTAGCTTCCAAAAAATATTAAAAATACTTCACATATCAATTTAATATGTCCCTCATAATATCTAATTAGGTCCTTACTACCTATAAATCCATTTCACACCTTGAACCTATCAATTAGGTCTTCTCACCTTTTAGGCCTTCTTACACAAAAAAGTATGTCTTACAAACCGGAAGCATACAATCACTTTTATAAAACAAACCACTAAAAAATGCATAAATAGATCCTCCATTACCTATAAAATATGACCATATTAATTTTACATCACCACTCAAGTTCCAATCATCCAAAACCACTTCTACAATAGGACCACTCAGACTGGTCAAATACAATCAAAGTACAATCAAATAACTTTGACATTTCACACATGATCAGGGAAAAACTATGACTTCCAATGCTTTATTTTGAACATTTTAGACTTATACAAAACATACATACTTATTTTATTCTTAAAATCTACCAAGAACACTTCCAACTCACTTATACAAAGTGGTAATTCAAACTACTTGTAGCCTTCAAGAACACAATCATGAACACGTTCTTGTTTAATACCTATAAGAGTTATTTCAAGACATATAATGCACACCCATAGCTTTTGTGTGATACATACATACATATATATATATATATATCAAGTGAATATATCACATGTTTTAATGTTACTCATTGGTCTTACAGACCATTCTCACATAATGTTAACACGGCTATATAAGCCTTTTTGGATTCCTCATCTCAACATCTCAAATTGTCTCCTCAAATTTAAAAAAGAATGAATAGATAAATTACATGTAAAAAACCATTTACAAATTCAGTGTATGCACTAACTCTTATCATAGAGTCTCAAACTCTTCATCTTACTTAGCATACCTGGAGCAATCCTCTTGGCTTCAAAACATAGTCATGGTGAACATGACTCTTAACACCTATGGAAATACTTTATTAAACTAAAAATAAATTCATGAGATACTTATAAACCTTTAGATAAAATCTAATCACAAATATGTGGAGGTTTAATAGCACATAATAAATATATAGATCATTCTATGAGACATACACCATTATTATCTTGACTTACATAGATAAGTCACTTTATGAGCACCTTCTAGATTGTTTATGAGCACCAAAAACACTTTAAAACCAAGGAAAAATTAGGTATAGGTCTTAAAAAAATACCCCAAATAATTTGATTCATTCCTAATCACCTAAAACTCTTCCCTAATCACTTTTTCACTCTACTTAGTTATTTCTCACTATTTTCACTGTCTGTAATCTAGTGATATGACATTTTGATTGAAAAAAATGATTGACACAAAGAACATATATTTCAAAAATAACTCCAAGGGTCTCAAGAAAAAGTATTGGCCTTCAACCTTCATCAACTTGTATGCATTGACCCAGTCAACCCTTCTTGTAACAATAAAATCTTTAGAAATAATCACTTTTATATACCTTCTACTCACTACCCTAACAGACCATTGCCACCTATAGGTTCCTAGAGGAGTCCTCTACAATATCAAATCATCAAAATTGATCAAACAATAATTTTGGGCCAAAACCATTCACATATTTCCAATCACTCCACTATGAGGGTTTGCAAGAACAAAAACCTTCTTACCTTCTTAACATTTGTTCATAAAGCTGAGGGATTGGTTTCTCTACAAAATGATTCTAAAAGCTTCTCAATACCATTAATCAATACTCCAAAAGGCTCAGGTCACCATGCAAACTATACATGTGCCAATGAACCTCTCAACTTCCTTTTTGAGCTTGGAAACCTTCACTTTGCATACATTGAAACCCTTTCAATGTTATTTCTTGATTTGTCTTCCTCCTCAGGACCTATGACTTGGTAAAAACTTTTGACCCACCATATTACACCTTAATCCATGCTCATATGGGATTCAACACCTTGGAAACTCAATTTGAACCTTCATTTGGACTTCACTAGGTCTCTATGCACATTAGGTCTAGAACCATTAATCAAACTTGGATATTTAAAGCACTTGAAACCTTCTTGTATTGATCTCAAATCATCATCAACATGTCATATGCACTCATGCCATGCTTTCAAGATTCCCTCCATGTTCACACAGGTCACATGCTTCTTACCTCAACAAGCTATGACCATGCCTAAGCAATAACCTTTCTTCAAGCTTCTTTTTCACCAAACCACCTTGAACTTCTACAAAACCACTTATGTAGCTTACAAAGCATCTCAATACACCTAATAATATATTACAAACCTATCATATAATTCTCCATTGATCAAGATAACTCAAACCACATGGATCACTTCTCAAGCACACAAGGCATTCTTTTCACTTCATGATTAATCCTTCATCAATCACCACCTTGTCATTACCTTTGACATGAATGACAACACTTTTTCCAATAATCTCCCCCTTTTTCAAATGACGGCAACCTCTTTTTCTCCTTCTCCCCCTTTGCCATTAATGACAAAGTGGAGTAAATAGAAACTAATCTCCCCCTATCATCATGCATTCAAATATACTTTAGGTGCTCAAAACACTTAACTACGTTTCATTCACATGGATGTATAATTACTCCCCCTTTAACATACACATCTTGATCATATTATTCATGTACAAAACCTATACCTTCTTGTTCTTTTATTGGATATCTTGTCTTTGGATTCTCACTCACTCTTTATTACTTGATCTTTGGACATATTTACTTATATATCTCACAAACTCCCTTTATTCATGCATTAATATTCAATACATTTTCAAAATTATAACTCGGTTTTACCAATTCATCATATCAACTTTTATGACTTGTCTCTTGAGATTACATCTGTAGTAGACTTTTCCATCATGACTTAAGCTTGAAATTGGAACATCTTATATATGCTCCCCCTCACATCATGCACATCTCTTCAAGCCTCTCAAAACTATCTGATTTAGATCCCCCTAACTCCATGCTCCATCTGGAAAAATTCATCTTCTACAAGTCTCCTCAACAAACCAACAATGAGACTTAATGGCCCATATTGCCCTCATGTTACCAATAGGTCTCATAGAGACCTAATCAACATAGACTCACTCCTTCTCACTTAAATATATCTTCTTGGATCAATTATACCATCTTAAGTAGGATTTTAACAACTTCACAACATGGTAAAGTAAATCCTCATAGAATCAACAAGAATTCAATGATCCTTAGATCATTATCCCTTTCTAGAACATCTCATCTATAAGGCACATACTCAAAGGCAACTTTTGAAACAATATTTTTAGGACTTTGTTACTCACCTTTAGAGCATACATAAAATTATCAAAATAAATAAATGATACACACACAGGTTATCACCAGACTCATGCATTGGTTCACATACCCAATGAGGTATATTCATTCCTTTCCTCTTTCCTATCTCTTTACTCAACTTTACTCAATTAATTTACTCAACATAGTATTTTTTTATTTGTATATCTATTAAGTAAGGACTAATTTATGCATGTTTCATTGTATTTCATGTTTCAGATCATGTTTCACATGCGCAGACCTAGCTTTACATAATCAAACTTAGCTACACAGGCTTCACTTCCTAGGTAAGTCTAGGTACACTTATTTTTCCTTTATACTAGTCATTTCACTTTGTTGCATTTCTAGCATAATGCGGGGGGATGTAATCACCTAAAAGTGTTATTTGGATGCTAAGAGTATTGCTTGAGACAAGCTGTTATTAACTTAGTCCTAGACCCATCCTAGAGACTTTATCACACTTTTCCAGCCATTGTGCGAACCATAGACATATTTAGTCAACAAAAACATAGTCTCAAACTTGCATTCTTAAATCTTATCCCTTCATGCCTAGCAACCTATCAGTTTGACATTAGTGCTACATTAAGGACACTAGATCCATATGGTGCTAGTGTCCTCAACATGGTGCTAGTGTCCCTTTCCCTAAATATTTCAAACGAATATATTTTCAAATGTGTAACCCTCCTAAGGTTGGCCTAAATACATTTTTTATCCACATAAGCTATGAAACACTACAAATACAAGACTATTAGACCTCTATCCACTAGATGGAAAATAGACACAAAAATCCTATTCAAATAAGAAACAAGTTGAGAAAAATCAAGGTTATTAATCCCTATTCTACCCTACTTTTACATGCTACCTTATACAAATGCACTGAGCCTTGATTTCAGAAATTTCCAATCTCAAGCACACTCAAGGCATTCAAGATTGCTATCACTCTAACATTTACTTACACTTACACCAAGTAATAGGTGGGAGAACTACATCAGGCTTGATCACTCCTCAGAGTATTGGTATGTAATAAACTCCCTTCACATCAAGGTGTTGAGGATGTACATCCTATCCTACTAATGAACACACATTATTATCTCATACCAAACTTACAAAGAGGATTAAGGTTTATAACATTAATCAATTGTTACAGGCATAATACATAGTTTCATATTTCATGTGTGTAGAAATAAAACCCAGGAACATATGCATAGGGGTAACCAAAATTTAGGAATAATCTTGCATAGAGGACACTAACACCATTTTAAAGACACTAGATCCACATGGTGTTATATTCCAAGTGGGGTGATACTATCCAGGGGGAGATTTGGCTCAGGGATGTTGTTGTCAACACTTGGACTTGTTTGTAACCCAATTTTTAGCACTCAGATATTCTAAGATAGGGGTTTTCTACATAGTTATCTATTTGCACATATTTATTATTATTTTTAGAAAGTCAAAGAATGTCAAATTTTATAACAAATTAGTGGTTATTTATTGCATAATATTTCATTGATTTAAACAACTTAGTGTTTTAATCTAACATAGGATTTATACTAGTAAAACCATAAAAGGTTAAAATAGTTTCCTACGACACATTTGGTGGCACTTATAATAGATAAAAGCAATATCTATTATGCCCCCCATACTACCAACTATGGGACTCCTTATTTTTAAGTGGAATTTAACCCCTTATTTTTGATAGAAGATGAGAATGACCTTGAGTACACAACTGAAATGACATTTTTCATCAACCAGATTCCTCAACATAGAGGAAAATATCTTAAAACCATATATAACCTCACAATTGGACCTCATATAGGATAACCCCATTCACCTTCCCATATATTTTCTCAAGGATTTGGGTAAAGCCCTTTTTTTTATCCCAACCTTTCCCATCTATCATGTCTCCTTCCCACACTTTGATGTCATTATCTATGTCTTCTTTTACCTTCATGCTAAGTATTTCTACAAATATGGTAGGTTCAACCTATAGTGGGGCTAAATACCCACATCCATACTCATGCTACTAATGTTTCTTATGCCACTAGTTTATCGCATGATACCAATGCTTCTTTTGATATTAATGCTTTTCATGCCACTAGCATGGCACATGCCACTACCTCATCCCATGATCATAGTGCATCTCAAGCTGTTAATACCTCAGATAACTTTAATGCATCAAATGTTGTGTCCACTAGCCAAAAGTTTGTTAAAACCAATCAACATTTATTACAAACACTTAACCAAATACATGCATTTCAAACTAATAATACAAATCAGATGATGCAAATACAAAATCACCTAATACATATCCAAAATAAACCCCACCATACTCAATGGGGAGTGTGAATTCCTCATGCCCTCCCATCCTACCCTCTAGGGATTCACATGGTAACCTCATACCAAAACCCTCACTTATCAACAAAACTATCAAACATTTACAAAATGAACCTTTAGTACCTCAAATTGCCAACATTGACATATGATTTATCTCTCCCACCATCACTTACAATAGATCTATGGATCTTACATTAAATTTAAAAACATTTGGAAACATTTAAAAATATTGGGTTAAGTTTAATACTTTTATTGCTACTAAACTCTTAGTTGAAATGCTTTTCAGAGATACTTTAGATTGGTATAATCAACTAAAAACCCAATCTATTATTAGTCTATAAGACTTGGTCAATTCACTGGTCCAATAATTCCAAATGAGTGATCTTCCCAAAAATAACTTAGCAAATAACTAGAAATTGAAATGACATAAGTTTTCATCAAATGATGGAAAACTTTATCTAAAAAATCTAAGAAAAATATGGTGGATGAAAACCTCTTCCACCTATTTACTAATGCTCTCCACCCTAAACTACAATAACACGTTAGGACCCTTTCTCTAAATTTTTTGGAAGAAGATCCTTACCAATCCAAATGCCAAATTTCCTCATGCATCAATTTGAATCTCCTTAACCTAAAATGTAAACTCAAATACATATCACAAACAAAAACCATCATGTAACCAATGATGGTGTTACCAACACTTACGACACCACATACACCATCCAAGCTATTGTTCCAAATAATAACATGAAGCAAGTTCCTACCCCTAACAACAATTTTAATCATAATCCGCATAACAATCACACTAATATGCACAAGCCATTGCCATTATAAAAAATTAAAAAACATATTCCAAGACCTATACCATGAGATTTTGACCCCACATGACCCATGAGATCATGGTATGATCCAAACAATATTTTTGGTTTCATATAATTTGGGGCCATTATCATGAGACTTGTAGACAATTACAAAATATTGCTATGGATTTTCTCCTTGGTCTTAGCTTTGACCTTGAATCCCTTATACAAAAAAATTAACAAACTTATGACATATCACTTAAAGCTCATGAGATTCAGACTAAAAATCAATATTTAAACCAAGCTAATTCTCATTTATCTATCTACAAGGATTCCCTTCCTAATCACCATGACAACATTGAGCAACCTACCCTTACTATTAAGATTATTGAAAGTCTTATAGACCTTAACACCAATGATGAAAATGTGGTTAATATGACTAATATGATAAGATTAGTTGCTTATATCTATTCAAAACTAATACCTAACCACCACACCTCTTAAACATTTTGCATTATTCAAGACACTTCCCCATCCCATCTCATAAAATTAGGGCATGAAGAATCAACACCCATACAAGCACCACCCCTAACAACACAAATTGACCATACCTCTCATACCATTGATATAACTTCTATTCCATCCTCAAATTCCATACCTCAAGAAAACATCCCTCAAACTTCTAATAGTATTTCTTCAACTCAGCCATAGAAAATACCTCAACAAATAATCACATCACCTAAGGTCAATCAACCTAGTTAAAACCAACCTAAATCAACCAAACTTTATCAACATAATTTTAATTGCACATCCAACTCCCTTTTAAAGGATTTATTGATTTATTATGCACCCCTATCTAATAATCCTCTCACTTATTATGATGAATGGAATCCTATTGCAGAACTATCCCATCTCCCATCTCAAATTCCCTTCTTAGAACTTATGCAAGCTTCCCCCCACCATCGCAATCACCTAATGAAATTATTTTTCAAAATGAACATCCCTTGTGCTCCTCCTATAGGGAAAGAAGTTACCTTATCCATATCTAAAGATAACATACTACAAAAATGTGAAGAGATGTCCATCCATGTTGATGAAACAATGGACACTTCCCTTTTGCTTAAGTTTCCTAGCTCTTTTATGATTCTTGATGAGTTATTGCTTCATATAGATGATCCTCCTTTATTCATTAGAATTAATATAGGTGATATCAAAGTTAAGTGTGATTTAATTAATGAATATTTAGGCACCTGTGTTACCTCCCTTGACTTTATTAAAACATTTGGATACTCTAAATGTAACCTTAAATCTACGCGTGGTACATGTCAAGGCTATGATAGAAGACACATGCCTCATATAAGTTGTGTTTAGCTTCCCACTACCATTAATTTCATTACCGTCCATGTGAAATTGATGATATTTAACTTTCCACTTTCTTATAATATCTTACTAGATCGACCTTGGACTCATTGTATGAGAGCAGTTGATTCATCTGCATGCCAATGTGTCAAATGCCCTTAAAATGGTGATATCTACAAGATTAAAAAGGACAAGAATCTTTAGAATTTTGAATACTTTAAAGAATGAGGTGTCTTTAAAATAACCAGCCTTGAACCCTTACCTAGCATTCCATTTCAAGAATCCAAACACTTTAATTATCCCATTAAATCTACTAAAATTTATAATGATCATCCAGAATTAATTGGAAATATTAAACCTAACCTCTTAGACTTTGATGATGAATCAGATGAGATATACCTCAAGATCAAAACTTTTGATCTCTACCCTAACATCATTTCTCAACTTCTTCCTCTTCAACCTTGATATCGTTAGTAATTCCTTGATGACATACCAGTTACTTTAACTAAAACTAGACATTCCAATTCACCATACTTCCTTGGTCAAAAAAACAATTCACACGTGTACTATCAATTTAAATACACCCAATTTTGATGAATGTTATTCTTTAGATGACCCATTTTTATCTAGATTTGTCCATGCTAAAAATGTTGAGGTTATTAGATATTGCTCTTCTTTATTTAAGTCTTTTTATTCTTCTTCTATCATTTCTTATCTTATAGTACCAAATATTAATTTTTTCACTTCTTTTCATAGGTTAGAGATGGAGCACTAATGTATTACACCTGTAGTCATAATAGAGCTTCTCAGGAGTATGATTATGGATCATGCCATGACATGACCCTATATGATTTCTATATATCATGACCTATCTAGTATGCTTCTTCCACATATGTTAGCCACTTTGCTTAGACCCTTCCAGTATGTTCCCTTTTTGAGTTGCATTGTAAGACCTTGGATAGGACTAGCCATTACTCATAAAACATTTCCTTATTTTTTCCCCTTATTACCATTCACCTCACTTGTGTTCACCTTATGAGTTGCAGTATAATACTTTGGATATGACTAGGCATTCCTAAAAAATTACCGCATTAAAATCCCTTTAATTTATTTCAACATTTGTATTCACCTCATTGGTGTTCCCTTTGTGATTTTTAGTGTAATACATTGGATAGGACTAGGCTTTCCTCACAAAATATTCCAATAAAAAGCTCATACTATGATCAAGTCACAATAAAATTACATGCATAAAATTCAAGATAATTTGTGTTACCTTATGATTTACATGTCATTTACATACTTCCCATCTTGATTTAGTATGTTTTATGCTTACTTCATAAACACTTCATTATTATCTTCTTATTTTTTGATATGTGTATGTTTACAACCATTTTAATAAATTTATCATACTTCACATCTTGATTTAGTATGATTAATTTGATTTATATTTAAATTTTATTTTTATTTTCATACTTCCCATCTTGATTTAGTATGATTGATTAGCTTTATTGTTTGTTTATTTTTATACCATTCATTATAACACGTTTACCACTTTATTACAAATTTTCATACTTCCCAGCTTTATATAGTACAACTTATATTTGTTTTAAGTCAGTGTAATTTTTAATTATACACGGTTTGAAAACACTTGTTACCTTTATGTTACCATTTTGGTTTACTATATTTATTTATCTTTTATTTTACACATTTCCCATCATGATATAGTGCATATTACATTTTATGATTATTTATACTTTTTCAAATAATTTAATTTTCTTTTTAACCATGCATGTGTGCCACATAATGATATAAAATAAAACATACATAACATATTTCCCATAACATATACAACAAAAGTAAAATACATGTGCTAGTAAGGAAATACATCCATAATCCATCAATACAACTCATAGATAAATGAATGTCCATATTAATATATAACACGAGTTTAATACAACATAATACGAATACAAAATACAATAGCTATAGCTCTAAGGTTGTGGTCCATCATGTCTATCATGTGGTGAAGCCACACTACCCATAGATGCCTACAACTGACCCCTATGAATGGTACATTGTAAAGAGGTAGTTTTGGATTTCAAACCATTGACTTGTCCCTATAAATTAACCACCTAGGCATGCACATGTCTAAGTTATACAGTACACATCATATGGGCAGTTCACACTTATGTCAATGCCTTCCAAGCTCAAGCCTCTCCTTCTCCTACTCCTCTAGGTGGTTGTAGGCCATCTTTTATGCCTGTAACTATCAAGAATCCTTCCTAACCAATCTAAAGTAGCTAGCATAAACTAGGGAAGATGGTACCATAGGATCCACCAAGGCAGATGGTTCATAATGTGACAACACACCATCCTAAATATAATGGTGTGTAGACATAATAATGGTTCCCCATCTAATATCCTCCATAGTAGTTGCCATACAATAAAAACCAAATATACATTAGATCTCATGTATATATATATCTCAAACCATCTATCTATACCAAGTACATAAACAATAATACAACTAGTGATCTATGTCAAAAATTTAAATACTTCAATCATTTCTTACCAATGTCAGTGTCACCAAACATGGTCTCCACATTAAATCTACTACTTATCACTTCCTCTAAAAGCTACCTATGTGAAAGTATAAATCCTAGAGGCACCACCCATTCCCATCATGGTCCTCTCCTCAAGTGCCTCTTTACAGACCAGCTATGTCTAGCATCTATTATGGGATCTTCATGTGTGATTGTTAGTGCTTGTGTCCTCTCCCTCTGATGGTGCCTATATCTCCTATGTGCTCATGATGGCTACTATCATCCCTATTATGGATCTATATCCACTTTACTTGCATCATCACCCTTTGCATCCAAAGTATAACATCTTTAGCCTTGGGTCTTGACAGCCCTTACTATTATGCCTAACTTGCCCATGGTATCGATCATTGAGGCTTAATGATAGGTACCTCTATAGGCACCCATACACCTCCCCTACCTCTTGGCTCTCTAACATGCCATGCCCAATAAGAAATAACTACTATTGGATCTGTTGGATGTGGTAGGCCTAACTATCTAAGTACATATGTTACCATATGTGGTTCCACCCATGAAGTATAATGTCCTATGATACAAACGTATGCTAATCCTATAGCAATAGTAGCCCAAGTTATCCAACTAGTTGTAATATTAATGTAAGGATGCCATACTATTTACCTATGTGTAATAGTCTATAAAGTTGGGGCATGGGTCATGGCATGCACAATATGGTCCTGTCACCATATCACCACCCGAGGTAGCCTATCATCAACTACATGGGGTAACTTAGCTAAGAGATACATAAGAAACTTCTCATAAATCCAAGAACTTAACAAAATGATGATGCCCATATCTTTTTCCCTTGGGTCATCATACCATGCATATCATACATGAGCTTAACCCAAATGATAGAACCTAGATCATATAAAGCATCTTGCTCTATGATGGACTGACATAAGGCTATTGCATATAATGGTGCCTTCCCATATGGCTTGTCACATAACACACACACTGTCACAAGTCCTATAACAACCTTCTAGATATTTGAAATGGTCAAGATATACACATCAGATAAGATAACCTGTAACCCAGGGTAAATCTTATCTGATCCTATCACCCAAAGGGCTAGGGTTCACCTCTAATCCTCTACCTCTAATACATCATATATGATAAGATTCCTAACAATGGGAATTCTAATCAAGGCATGGACATCCTCTAAGGTGATTCCCACCTTTACAATATCCCCCTCCACCTCTCATCAAAAAGTGTTGGTTAGTCTCTCATATGCTCCTAGGATCAAGAAAACTAAATCAACACTGAATAAGATCATATGAATCTCCATGATGGCCCCAAATCCTAAGTAAACTATAAGAGCTGAATCTACATATGATAATCACTCCAATAAATCTTGTAGCCATGATGACTCCACTAGGTGCCAAAATATTTGTCATCTCTATAAAATATTAAAAAAATAGAATGTATTAGATCTTGATGTAAAAATGATAAAATAAAAAATATATTTTTTTTAAAAAATTCAAAATTAACTACTTTATTAGTCTATTTTTTATGTTTTATCATCCTTTTCCTACATAGTCAACCCTTTTGATACTAAATCAGCCTTGGTAACCTTTTCTACCAACCATATCATCCCTCTAACATGCAGTCAATCCATTCCTACAGACACAATCAACCTTTTTGATACTGAATCTCCCATTTCCTAGTCTTTACATAATATATCATCCCTTTCCCATACAGTCAGCCCCATTTAATAGATTATATCAACCACCTACTACATACTGCGTTGGCTAGAATGCACTAAGTCATCCATGTCTATTTTTCCAACTGAGTTGGCCCTCTACTATGTAGTCATCCACCCCTAATAATACCAAGTTGGCCCTATGTTATGTAGTTGTCCACCTTGTTTCCTCTCAACTTTTCCAATTGAGTCGATAGGGATGACTCTGTTCAAAAGTTGTGATGAATTTTAATCCATTTACCATTAATGCCTTAGGCATTCATTGGTTTGAATCTTTCCTACCCAATATCCCATTATGTTCTTAGTTTACCTAAAAAATCCTAGGGTAATTTTTGGTATCTACATTTCACCTAACACCCACTTTTTTGTATCTAGCTTAATTTCTATAAAATTTACCAAAGAAAATTAAAATTAATGCACCACATACTTGAGTTACACTGGTTATAGCCATTATGCATCCTCCACATCGTAGCTGTCATCTCCTCATGTTGGTCACTCTTTGGACTCAACTAGGTCTCTCATAGTAGTATTTTTATAGAATAGTAAAAAATACAAATGTATTAATTTTCACCCTATTTATATTTACTATTCAAAATTATTTTCCTATCAATTGTTTACCACCAGATTCTATTTTTTCCCCATAACTTTATTTATGATAGCTCTTTTTTCGAACCAAAAGATGTTCTAACTTCCTGACATTGTAGAAAATCTTTTCACATATTACATGTATATTTTGTAAAAAAAAATCATTTTTTCATTTATTTTATGGGTTCACCTAATGTTCCCTACATTGAACACCTTTACATTTCTCTCACTGTATTTTCACTCTGCAGCACTAAGGTAAGTAAAGGTATGTAGTTTTAATTTTTTCCTTTCATTTATCTTATTTTATTCATAATATAATTTACTTAGCTCAGAGTTGTGTGTTTCTATTTTCTTTTCCCAAAGCACCATCCCATGTTACAATTGTGTGACACATGATGAACTTTGATTGGGGCATATGTATACACATAATATTTTTAGAATTTATCAATTATTGATGCTTTCTCTCATGCAGGAACCCATAGATTCTTAATCTCTCCAAGTGCATGCCTTAAAGTGTGTACCAGGAAAGGGGTGGGTAGAAAATTGGTGATTCACAAGATTATTGTTTCCTATACCACCACTTACAACCAACATAAACCTCTCCTATATGTTTCCCTAAGCTTTAACACCTTCCTTACATAATCATCCAAGTAATTCACTGCCTCAAATAACTCGTACCTAAGCCAAAACCTCTTTTTATCACTCATTGAACATAGTCAAATGGGCCAACCTTGTTCTTATAAATGAGCATGTTATTGGACTAAGTCGACCTCACCGACTTAGTCTAGGACCTAACTTCTTTATTTCTTAAAGAACTGGGTTGACAAGGTTGAATGTGTTGGATAAAAGTTCAAAAGGGTTTAGGGTTAGGTTCAACTATATAAACACATAATTTTTACTATTTTCATTAGAGAGATAAAGATAATCATTTATTTGTGCATCTGCTTATCCACCTTTCTAATTGAAAAGTCATTTCTTAAGGTTTCATACATATTTTGGAGAGAAAAATGTTTTCTTGTGGGAAAATTATTTTGGATGTATAGGAAAAGTTGTGTAGCCTAGAGCCAACCTATCTTTATTATCTTTACAAACCAAAACAACCTTTTATAAAACACCATTGCCTAAGGGAGAGATTGAGGTTCGGTAAGTTCATCTTCAAGTTAAGTATTCCTAAATCTTGTTCCTATTTTTAGTAGATAGATTTACATATGTTAGCTTATGAATATGTTTCTCTCTCCATGCATCAGTATTAGATTTACATTGACTTGACTAGAGTTCATCTTTGCATGTTTAAGACCTCCATTTATGCCATACGCTTTGGTGAAAATTAGACTAGATTTACTTGACTTTGTCATTTAATTTGTTAGAAACCATAAGACCTAGCTATGGTTATTGTGTGGTATTGCTTGACTAGAAGATTTGGAACCCTCTCTAGTGATATTATGTCGTAAGAGACCCTTTAGTTAGGTCTAGCAAATCCATATTGGTCATGACCCCAATTATATAAATGTACCAACAAGTAGAAGGGATAATGTGATTTATCTCCTCTGAGCTAGGATTTATTTCTAGATCAAATTCACTTTCCCTTGTCATATAGGGTCCTCATTTGAAAAATATGAAAATGGGGCATGTTGGTCATAATAAAGAGGCTAATCCTTCACCTAGAACTTGATGTGGAAGAGATGTTAATATTCCTTACAGATGTCTATCACAATGGTGTTGGTGATTAGACAAGTCACATCTAGATCAATGTTAGTCTAATGACATGGAACCTAATTTAGACTTGGAAATCAAGGATAATTTCACATGGCATTTAGTGTCTTCATGGGTGTGAAAATGATGATGATGGCACCACTTATCACCATAATTATTCTTTCCTTTCTATGAAGTGAGAGGTCTATGAGACTTCAAGTTTTGTGTAATATTCTTGGGATACTCTCCTTTTTGAAAGGTGATATGCTTATG
>JARHVA010002514.1:2437500-2507500 GCA_037957365.1 Torreya grandis
AAGGGGTCTTTTTAAAATTGTCAAAGGGTCATTTTCAAGAAGCTAAAGGGGTCATTTTAGAAAAGTCGACAATACTTTTTGATTTCCCCGAAGGGTATGTTTCCTTTCAAGAAAGGTATTTTTCAAATTACTGAAGGGTCATTCTAGAGTTTTGAAGGTCCACTTTAAGAAACCCGAAGGAACATTTCAAAGAACCAAATGGTCCATTTTCAAAAGCTGAAAGGTCATTCAATAGCCCAAAGAAATTAATGCAAAAAAGGAGCCAAAGGAATTTATTCAGGAAAATTGTCCACAGAAATGGTCAAAAGAAAAAATCCTAAAGGATTTATTTCTAGAAAAGTGTCCAAGATAAATCCTTTTGAAGGACACCCTTGAATCCAAGTGCCCCAAATAATTTCCCTAAAAGATATCTTGCAAGCAAAAGTATCCCATGCAAAGGTCCTGAAAGGGCACTTTCATGATTTAGAGGGCACTTTCCATAGTTAAAGAGCACTTGACAAAGGTTTGAAAGAAGCTTAAGTCTTAGGAAAGTGTTCTAAATGAATAAGGAAGGTGAAGGCCCCAAAAATGTCAATTTCAAACTACAAAAAATAGTTATTGATGCCAAAAGACTTGGTGGGAACATGAGAAGAAATGTGGGGGTAACAAATGGTTGAATATTGAGCATCTAGCACAGACAAAGCAAGCAAAACAGATAGGTTGACAATTCAAGTCATTACTGACAGCTGACGAAATCAAAGAGATTCCTTGAAATCAACAAACATAGGTGTCCAAAGATGGTTGGCAGTTATGAAAAGCATTTCTTAACTATCACCATAAGTCCCATTTCCCTTAGTAGTGTTATGTGTCGGCTCCTCTATTTTTAGTTTGGAATGCTCATAGATAATTTTTGATAGAAACCATTTCTTGTGTCAATTCTGAAGGTCTTATGCCACTTTTCACCATTCTTATGACTGATTTTGAATAAGTAGACCTCCTGACATGGCGTAACTCACCCCATCTCTCTTCCACATGCAATTATAACTGATTTTAACATATGGACACATGTCCAAGTGACTCTTAAACTTCCTTTTCTTGACCTCTCTCTCAAAATCTATATATATGCATTCTTCTAGCTTATTTTAGCAGCCTCTGCTAGTTATTGGGAAAAATCTAACTAGATTTTCACTTGAAGAACTATTGAAGAAATATACAAGTGTTGTTGCTACTCATATGCTATAATATTGAGTAATGACTTGAATATTATTGGTCTAGTCTAGTGAAAGATTGTCTTTTCTAGCTTGTACTGTTGATGCTCGACCAATTTGTAGAAAGGAGATTGTTGTAGGTTTTTGCTAGTATTCTTTTCTAAGTGTAGAGATATCATATAAGTGGTCCATGATTGTATCCCTCTTTGTAATCATTAATTACCTCATAAGAATAATATACCTTCTTGAATCTAGCATATGAAACATTGATTTAGTAATGAATCCTGAGTTATGAGTCTTGTGTGAGAAATACCTTATTTGTCTTTAAGTAGTGGTTTCAATCAATTGGGAGGACATTATATATAAGTGCATCTCCTCTTGGTTTCTTATTTATTTTCCTTAACCCTTTTCATACACAAATTGTTAAGTTAGAGAGAGAACTTAAAGGTGCATCAAGGGGAGCTAGCCCCTTATCTAGAGATCCATCTCAGTGAAATTATCACCCAAAGCAAGAGAGATGTTTCCATTGTGCCTCTTAGATGAGGAGAGTTGAGCATCTCCTTAAGGGTGTAAATCCAAGTGTCAACAAGTATATAATTCATTACTAGAATAAAATGAGGGATTTTTTAGATCCTAAAATCTGGTCTTCAATACTTGACAATGGCAATCTTGATAATGTCCTAATTCTTCATCATTTAACACTTTTAGGATATCTTATGGATCAACCCTCCCATTCTATTCTTAAACACCTAAAGGAACTTCATTAATTTTTAAAACCTACTAAATATCCTATAAAAACATCTCTAGACTCTTAGTTGAGTTTTCTTATATACAAGTTAGTTTTGCCAACTTGATCAATACCGCTAGTGGATACTAACCAGTCTGATTAGAATCATCCCACTCCCAAAAATGACTATTTTATAAAATCAAACCCATCCTTAGGGTTGAAATATAATCTTAGATTTTTTTTTGACATGAGGAATTATTCAAATGAATCCATATATATGTTAGGTTAAATATAGAAAGTTCAATATTTAATTACATACAGTATTACTCAATTACCCAGATCCAAATAATTGAGTTTACAAATCTGTATCAAAATTTACTTTGAAACCCACAAATTAAAAATAATCTAAACATGTACTTTCAAGTTAAACAAATAAATATGGAATCATAAATACATGCAAAAATAGAGAAATAAGAGATGCTAAAAATTAACATACAAAAATACTGACAGAATATTTAACGTGGTTTACCCAAATGTTGGATTATGTCTACCAAGAAACTCAAAAATTATTCTATTCAAACTTCCAAAAGAATTTATACAAGTGCCTAACAGTTCCTACCCCTCAGTCTCTGTATTAGAGCACTCTGGCAACACCTTTGTTTGAAGATAATTTTCTCTTTCTATCAATTACTACTCAGCTCCAATCATATTTCATCTACAAATCACATCTACATAATTTTTTTGCCTCTTTTCCCACTTTTAAAGGGATGATCACTAAAAATAAGGAAGTACAAAATCTATTCTAACTTCCTGCAGTTACAATCTATTACAACTTCCTTATAGAATAAGGAAGTACAGATCTATTACAACTTCCTTTTATTAAAATTTTTTACAACTTCCTTACATAATAAGGAAGTACAAATATATTCTACAGATACAATCTATTATAACTTCCTTGAAAAATAAGGAAGTACAAATCTGAAATGATACACAAATATGAAATATCCAATGCTTATCTAAAACAATAATTCTACAATAGGATCTAATTACATATAGACTAAAAATAGACCTTTATACAAATCAGAACTTTCAAACTTTTATAGACCATTAATTCTCCTTACAACCTTCTTTCAATTGATAACAACACTTATATATAGAAGCCCATAGCATTGGTCACACTGCAAAATTTCTACTTAAAGGTTACCCACAATAACTATAGTCTTCACCTACAGGTTACCCACAACAACTGTAGGTTTTCACCTACAAGATACTTGCAGCCACTACAGGTTTCATCTACACATTGTCTATAGAAACTATAGTCTTCACCTATAGGTTTCCCATAGTAGCTATAGGTTTTCACCTATAGGTTTCCCATAGCAACTACATGTTTCATCTATAGGCTATCTGTAATAGCTGTAGGTTTATTCTATAGGTTGCTCGTAGTAACTACAAGTTTGTTCTATAGGCTTCCCATAACAACTATAGGTTTCTTCTACAAGATTTTCTATTAAAATAAAATGAGGCAGTATGTTTCCACATTTCCAACAATCTCCCACTTGGAGACATAGGGCCACAACACCAACTGCTATAATCTCCCACTTAAACTTAGAACTACTGATTTCTTATTCTTCAAGATCATGCTTGAAGTCCCATGGAAGTTGAATGTTTCCTCAACTTCACTATTGCAATTACCTTAGTAAGCATATCTATAGGATTCTCCTCTAAGTGAATCTTCTTGAGCTTGAACTGCCCACTTTCTAAAACTGTACGTATGAAGTGGTAAAAAAGCTTTATATGCTTTGTCCTGCTATGAAAAGCAAAGTTTTTAGACATGTAAATAACACTCTGGCTATCAGAATATATAGTGTACCCATCATGTTTCACTCCCAACTCTAAAAATTAGCTTAACCATAATAACTCTTTACTTGCTTCAATGCAAGCAATGTATTTAGCCTCAATGGTAGAAAGTGCAATAACTTTCTACAGCTTAGAAACCCATGAGACTACAGTTCCTCCAAATATGGAAATATAGCTAGTGGTAGACTTTCTACCATCCAAGTCACCTACCATGTCACTGTCCACAAAACCTTACAACCCATTATTAAAACCTTCAAAACATAAACACATACTAGAGGTTCCATGCAAATATCTTAAAATCCACTGAACTGCTAACCAGTGTTGCTTACCAGGGTTGCTCATGAACCTACTCACTATTCCCACTACTTGGGATATGTTTGGATGAGTGTAAATCATATCATACATTAAAATTCCCACAACTAAAGCATATGACACCTTTGCCATATAATCTTTCTCCTCTTGTGACTTAGAAGACTGTGTCTTACTCAACTTAAAGTGGCCAGCTAAAGGTGTAGAAATAGATTTATAGTTCTGCATACCAAATCTTAACAACACCTTTTCAATATATTCAGATTGAGTTAAAGTTAGTTTATTACCCAATCTATCTTTGTCAATTTTCATTCTAAGAATTTTCTTGGCTGGTTCAAGATCTTTCATGGTAAAATCTAAAGAAAGCAATTTCTTCAATTTACTTATTCTCTACATGTTAGCTCCACACAAAAACATGTCATCAACATAAAGTTTAAGAATAATGAAATCACCATTTTCAAATATATTACTATAAACACAATGATCACTATGAGAATGACCATATCCATACTCCAACATGAAAGTATCAAACCTTAGGTACCATTGCCTAGGTGCCTATTTCAAACCATATAAACTTTTCAGCAATTTATAAACCTTTCTTTCTTCCTTCTTTACCTCAAAACCTTCTGGTTGCTTCATGTAGAATTCCTCTTCTAAATCTCCATGTAATAATTTTGTCTTCACATCCATCTATTTTAAGTGAAGATCATTAGAATCAATAATAATTAATACAATTCTTATTGAGGTAATTTTGACAATAGGAAAAAATACCTTTGAGTAATCAATTCCAGCCTTTTGTGCAAAGCCTTTAACAACAAGCCTTGATTTGTATGTTTTATGCCCACTCTCATATTCTTTTAAATGGAAAACCCATTTATTTTATAGTGATTTATTATTAGGTTGCAAATCCACCAATTCCCATGTTTTATTGTGTTTCAAGGCATCTAATGCTACTTTCATGCCCTTTTCCCATTACACACAATCTTTGTCCTACTTAGCTTCTACAAATGATTCAAGTTCCCCACTATCAATTAGTAACAAATAAAATAAATATGGAGAGTATCTATCAGGAGGTTTACTTACTCTTGTTGACCTCCTTACCATAGGTGTGACTAGTTCACTTTGAGCTTCTCTTGGCCCAATATTCTTTGAAGACTCCATTGGGTCATTAATGATCCTATTCTGATTCTCTATTCTGTAGAGGTAAATGAAGTATTTTGTAAGTTCTCTTTTATTTCTCCAAATACACTTGGAGGTATGACAATATTTTATTTACCAAGTGGACTTTCCACTTTTGTTTTTGCAAGTTGATCCTTATACATCACACTTTCATTAAAGATCACATCATGTGATCTCACAATCTTTATATCATCTACACACTAGAAATGATAACCAAATAAGCTATCACCATATCCAATGAAAGTGCATCTCATCGATTTATTATCCAAATTATTTCTATTTTATTTATCAATGTGCACAAATGTTTCACAACCAAAAACTTTTAAATGAGAGTAGGAAACATTTTTACCTATTCAAGCTTCCTTTGGAATATCACCATCTAAAGCACTAAATGATCCTCTATTAATCAAGTAAATAATAGTATGAACTACATATTTCTAAAAAGTAGGGGTAAAACCAACATGGAGTCTCATGCTTCTATCTCTCTCCATAATTGTTTGGTTCATTCTCTCACTTACCCCATTCTACTGAGGAGTCTGAGGCACTATTACTTCTTTTTGGATTCCTTCTTGTGCACAATAGTTCTAAAATTATTTTGAGGTGTATTCACCTCCATTATAAGATCTTAAGCATTTTAGCTTCATGCCTGACTCATTTTCTATAAGGGCTCTCCAAATTTTAAAGGTTGTAAATACATCAGACTTATTTCAGATACAATAAACCCACAACTTATGAAAACATAGCATAATACTTTGAGCCTCCCAATGATTGTACAAGGGCTGGTCCCCAAACATCATAATGTACTAATTCTAATTTATTTATTTTTCTTTCAAGCCCAACCTTCAAAAAAGAAACTTTATTTTATTTACCAAAAATGCTATGTTCACATAAATCTAAATTAATAGACTTTAAGTCTGAAACTTCCCTTTCTTATGTAAAATGCTCATACCTTTCTGATTCATATGACCCAATCTTGAATGCCATAAATTAGTTTCTAGATCAGAAGTAGAAACTAATGCAGTATTAGAATCAATAATGCAATTACTCAAATATAGTGTGCCTTCTTTTTTCCCTCTGGCTACAACAAGATTACCTTTTTTTACCTTCCAAAATTTTACATTGAAAGTAATAGTACATCCATCTTCTACCAATTGATTTGCAGAAATAAGATTTTTGGTAAGACTTGGCACATGTCTTAATTCTTTGAGTATCCATTCATTTCTATTCCATAGCTTGATCTTTACTGACCTTTTGCCAATAATATAATAGGGTTCATTGTCTCCCAAGAAAACTTGGCCAACATTGCCACTTACATAGGTTATAAAATACTTGGGATTGAAAGTAGCATGAAAAGATTCCCCTGAGTCAATCACCCATGACTCAACCTTTGTATCACATGACAAAACTAAAGCATCTTGATACATAATAGTAGTATCACTTGAGGCAATATTTGCCTCCTGGTTATTATCATTAATTTGTTGTTCCTTGTGATTCTTTTTAGGAACCCAACATTGCTTTCTCATATGGCCATAATTTCCACATTTTCAGCATATAACACTTCTTCCTTTTGACTTGGATCTATGTTTGGGAGATAAATATCTTCCCTTTGATCCATGGCTCTTGTTGCTTTGTCTATTATTTTGTCTCCCTCTGGATTAAACATTTAGTGCATTGTTTGTTGAATTTTCACTAGATGTCTTCCTTCTCATTTCTTTAGAGATTATGACACTAACAACATCCTCCATTTTAAGAGTATTTCTCCTAGACACGTTGTTACTCACAGCCATCACAATATTATTCCAAGATTAAAGCAATGAACATAGTAACATCAAGACCTCTACTTCTTCATCTAGTTTTACTTTCAAAGAAGTCAACTAATTTGCAATAGTATTGTAATCATTCAAATGTTTAGTTACACTTGAATTCTCATTCATTTTCAGGTTGAATAGCCTCTTCATCAGATACACCTTGTTTGTTGCTGAAGGGGTCTCATACAACTTGCATAAGGTGGTCATAAGTTCTTCTATAGTATTTTCTTCAGATATTTTGAAGGTAAAACTTCCTCCCAAGTAGAGCCTTATGGCTCCCAAAGCTTTTCTATCCAAGGCATTCCCTTCCTCATCTATTCTCTTTCCCTATCCTTTTGCCTTTCCATCAAGCAGTAGATAGAGGTCTTTTTGATACAAACAGTCAATCATCTACATCTTCCATAGAATAAAATTATGTCCATTAAACTTATCAACCACTCTTCTTCCATCATCTACCATTGTTGAAGATCTCCCACTTGAGAAGATATTACTATGAGTCTGAGAAGATGTATATATTTACAACTTGCAAAAAAGTACACAAAATCACACAAAGATGGATTTGATACCACTTGTTGGCTTAAATACAGAAAGTTTCAAGATTTTATTACATATAATATTACTTAATTTCCCAGATCAGAATAATTAAGTTTATAAATCTATATCAAAATCTACTTTGAAACCCATAGATTAAAAATAATCTAAATGTGTACTTTTAAGTTAAATAAATAAATATGGAATAATAAATACATGTAGAAAATAGAGAAATAAGAGATGTTGAAAAACAACATACAAAAATATTAACACAATAGTTAACGTGGTTCACCCAAATGTTGGGCTACGTCCACCAAGAAACTCAACAATTCTTCTATTCAAACTTCTAAAGAAATTTATACAAGTGCCTAGCACTTCGTGCCCCTCAGTCTCTATATTAGAGCACCCTGGCAACACCTTTGTCTGAAGATAATTTTCTCTTTCTATCAATTACTACTCAGCTCCATTCATATTTCATCTACAAATCACATCTACATAGTTGTTCTACCTCTTTTCCCACTTTTAAAGGGATGATCACTAAAAATAAGGAAGTACAAAATCTATTCTAACTTTTTGTAGTTACAATATGTTACAGATTCCTTGTAGAATTAGGAAGTACATATCTATTACAACTTCCTTGCACAATAAGGAAATACAAATCTATTCTACAGTTAAAATCTGTTATAACTTCCTTGTAAAATAAGGAATTACAAATCTGAAATGATATGCAAATATGGAATATCTAATGATTATCTGAAACAATAATCTACAATAGGATCTAATTATGTATAGACCAAAAATAGAAATTTATATAATTCAAAACTTTCAAACTTTTATAGACCATTAATTCCCCTTACAACCTTCTATCAATTAATAACATCACTTATATATAGAAGCCCATAACATTGGTCATGTTGAAAACTTTCTACTTACAAGTTGCCTACAATAACTACAGTGTTCACCTACAGGTTGCCCACAATAACTGCAAGTTTTCACTTATAGGTTGCCCAAAACAACTGCATGTTTCATCTACAGGCTGCCCATAACAACTATAGTCTTCACATATAGGTTTCATATAGAAACTACAGGTTTATACCTACAAGTTACCTGTAGCAACTACAGGTTTCATCTACAAGATGCCCGTAGCAACTATAAGTTTCTTCTACAGGCTGCGCGTAGCAACCGCAAGTTTTTTCTATAGGTTGCTTATAGTAACTATAGGTTTCTTCTATAGGCTTTTCCATTAAAATAAAATGAGGCATTGTGTTTTCATATCTCCAACAATATAAACAAATCAAGATCTCATTCAAAATGGATTAGGCACTTATCTGATATATATATTTATACACTATTGCACATTGAGAAATTCTACTCTATTTTTTGCAATTTTCAAATCTATCACTAGTACTAGTCACAAGGGAAGTCTAAAAAACTCAAAATCCAAGTCAAATTAGGTATTTTAAAATGGCAATATCAATCACTAGTACATACACATAGTGAAGGAGAAAAATTTCACAATCACACTAGGTCAAAAAAATACACAGATTTATTTACTTCCTTGGATTAGATATGTATGAAATGATGAAGTAATTAATCATCAAATGGGAATGATTGGGGTCAAATCAACCCATTATACTTCCCCTATTTTTTCATTTTTCTATACCTCATAAGTAAATCTAGGGTTTTAAGGCATAGGAGGTTTATTTTTGGATCTGTGCGCGTCATCAAGGTTTAGGATCACAAATAGAGCAAACAAAGACAATCATAGGTGGACATATAGCCACTATTCCACACTTCTACACATGTTAGTTCTGACAAGTAGATCAATGATATTGACATGATCCTATGGAATTGACCCCACATATGTAGTAGATCAATTCTTGAACTGAGCAAAATAGAGCCTTATTTATCCCTAATTTCCACTTTCGAAACATAGTCACAATCAAATATTTAATTGAAAAAGTTAAGTAGCATGATATCTTTAGTACTTTCCATATATTATATATGCCCGTATAAAATTATAATAATTAATTGTTAATCATTTACATTCAAATGTATGCTTGAATGTCATATCTATTGATTTGAATTTATTTTAAAGTTGTATCTTAATTAGATTAATCTAAAACATTAATCTAAATTAGGGTAAAATAGTAAGAAGAAGATGGAGAAGGAGAAGAGACATTGATCTCACATTCTTTGACTACTTCTTCCAATTCATCCATTCTCTTCCAACACCTAGACTTAGGATGACCTTTCTTAACACAAAAGATACAAGTTTCACTAGATTTCTTCTTAGACATGGATAAACATTTGAATTAGAAGGAGGAGGCTCATTGTATTTAGTAGACTTAAAGTAATATTGAGTGGACGTTGTATTGAACTTAGATTTTGGTTTTGGCTTACCTTTACCTTTAGGTGAGTTTCTTACTAATGCCTTAGAATGAGGGATGACATCTATTTGAACAAGTTTATATTGTTCCATGGTGAGACCTTCTTGAAAGGTATCTCAAGTATGCCTATTAAATAAATCACCTAATGCATCTATGGAGGAATAAAATATAGAATAAAAGACTTGAGATTGGCACTTTAATTTAGATAGAAGCAATAAAATGCACTCTTCATCCTTTTTATACTTATCATAGGATTTAAATTATGAAAGAATAAACTTAAAATGGGAAAGAAAGTCTTCAATATAATAGAAATCATTGGGCATAGGGGAAGTCAACTCAACATCTATCAATAAAGGTCGGTATTTATTGATTTTCCCAAAGATTTCCTCAAACACTTTCCATAAATATTTAAGTGTGTCACATTCCTTTATGGAAACAAAACATCATCCAAAATATGCATACCAATGAGGCTCATTACTTCATCAAGTTTTTTTCATATGAATGTTTCTCATATTACTTAGTGATATTTGGGTGTGTATTTGACAACATATCTTACAAACCTTTTAATTGCAACACTTTTTTCACCTTTTGTTTCCATATGTGATAGGTGTGTGGTGTCAAATGTTTAATTGAATTAGATTTAACCATTAATGCAAGGAAATGAAATTATTACAAGTAAATTGAGATAATATAAAGAGATAAGATGCCACTAAAACATGCCTTGCAAACCCCCAAAATATTTATTATACACAATAAAAATCATATGTGAAAAAAACATTGGCACTTTATATATAATGTGTTTTATGACTTTGTTACAAGTGAAATTTGGCAAACAACGATGAAAAGTACAGTCTTGATAAAATTAGGATCAATTCTAAATCTCTATTACAAAGAACACAAAAAACATTCAAATTATAACAAAACATCTAAATCTGACTCATGGATTAAAAGATATGGCTTGTTAAATGTCCAAAAACTAGGAGCAAGAAAATAAACCCTATAAAAACTTGTAATACGTGTGTGTGTGTGTGTGTGTGTGTGTGTGTGTGTGTGTGTGTGTGTGTGTGTGTGTGTGTGTGTGTGTGTGTGTGTGTGTGTGTGTGCACGCGTTCGCACACACACACACATAATACATTAAAATTCACCAAAACATCTACATCAAAACCTTGATTCCAACACAAAAACCAATACTATTATATCCTTCTTCAATTTTAAAATATGGCATCCAAAGCAAAAATGTGTCAAATTTAGTTGCTAAATAAAACAAGGTTATCCCCTAGGGGATACAAAATCAAGTAGGTGGTCACATAATGTGAGTGTCACTTATCAGTGACTTTTGGTGGTTTAGGTTACATCCACATGCATAATTTATGTAGACTTTGAACATGATGGCCATTGAGTATAGAAGTTGGTCACATGGGAAAGATAAGTTTCATAGGAGGAGTAATAATGGTGGTATATCTTGAATAGAGTGGTGTATATGGGTGATGTCATTCAAGAGCTACCAAAATAATGACCAACTTCAACCACAAGCTTCCTCCTCACATAACAACTTCGAACACACACCACATGAGCACTTTACATCTATTTTTTTGAGATCCTAAACTTTTTATAAATCTCTCATAATGCTAAATCTAAAAAAATATATTTTAGATCTTCAAATTACACAAAAAATTCAAAAAAATGTTGCAAATCCTATTGATCCTAGCTTCATATAAACCCTGATCTTCCAAAGGCAGTGTGAAGGATGTCCGAGCTCTGCATCTCGATGACCAACTAGGGCAATTGTGCCCTAGCTGCTGGTTCGTTGCTGACGGAGGGTGCGCGGCAGTGGAAGGAGAAGCGAGGAGAGCGTGGAGGGTAGTTCAACGCAAGGAGCAGGAGGCGGTTTGTTGGCTGGTGTGGGGATGGCGACAGGGGAACAAAATAGGGTCAATGGAGAAAGGAGTTTCAGGTAAGTGGTGAGCAATTTTTCCCAAAGTAAGGACACCAGCTTCAAAGATTGGTCTGGGACAAGGCAGAATGGTGGTTTACAGGGTACAGGTGTTGCGGGAGGATAAAAAATCTCCAAAACTAATGGTTGTCTGGAACGGTGTGAAGAGCGACCCAAGCTCATTATACCTTTTGAAATGATTGCTGAGGACGTGGAATATTATTCCAAACACTCATTATATTGCAAGTTTCTGGCACTGAAAGTGTCTCTGCCCTTCTTGGAAAATTGGGCTTGAAGGGTATGGGAGCCAGAGGGGGAAATGGAAGTAGTATTGCTGGCCAATAGCTACTTTATGGTCTCCTTCAACTCCCTAGCTGACAGAAATCGGGTTTTCGAGGGAGGCCCGTATTTCTACAATTAGGTTGGCCTCTTTATGAAGCCTTGGCATACGAGATTCAATCCCTCTGAGGAGCTGCCTAATAGAGTCCCGGTGTGGGTTAGGCTCCCTTGCATACCTATCGAATGCTGTAGGGAGGATGTCTTACAGTTGATTGCTGCAATGCTCGGGAAGCCGATGGGATCATCCTCTCAAACCACGGGTAAGAAATTTATGTCCTTTGCTTGTATTTGTGTTGAAATTGACTTGAGCAGGCCTATTCTGGATGCCATAGAGATGAGTGCAGGTTCTTATTCGTGGGTTCAACAGCTAGATTATGAGATGCTACCCTTTAGATGCCCCCTGTGCCATGAATATGGACATTTGGTTAGAAGATGCCCAAAGGCGAAACTGGAAGGGCAGCAACAAGCCTCCACTCCTCAGGAGAAGGTTGTTACCTCGGATGATAGGAAAAAGAAAGGTGGAGCAGGTGGGGATAAAGACGTGGAGGGTTTTGTGCAAGTCAAGTCCCGAAATAGAAGCAGCAGACATAAGCATACCTTCAGGGAATGACAAGAGGGAGAGACTTTTAACAGGTTTGAGATCTTGGAAGAATTGGGACAACAGGGGATTGCCCCTGGTTTTCCCATTATAGAGCAAATAGATAGTGAAATGGGATTGGATGGTACGGCCTCCTCCTCTCTTGTTAGAAATACTGAGGTTCCCCCTACCAATGATTATGGAGGAGCAAGGAGAAGGACAGGTTCTTATAGAGGCGACAGGGGAGCCAAATCAGGACTTAGAAATGGAGAGGGTACCAACATCACAGCCGGCTACAAGAGGGGAGAAGAAAGGGAAGATGCCTCCCTGTTTGGGTATTCTCCAGAAGGAAGGCGAAAAAGGGATAGTTGATAAAGGAACAAAAGCAGGTAGGAGAAAAGATTTAGAGAAGTTGAAAATGACGCGAGAGAATTTGGTGGAATCGGGGTCGGTCAGGACCTTGGATGAGCACTTTACGAACCCTATGAAATGATTACAATCTCTTGGAATGTGAGGGGTTTGAATAGCAGCCCCAGACAAAAGGCTATTCAGGATCTCATAAGAAGTAGATGCCCTGATATTCTCTTTCTACAGGAAACCAAAGTGTCTGTGGATTACATGTTGGACTTAGCTCCAAAACTTTGGACGCAGGGTCACTGCCAGTGTATTGGAGTGCATGGGACAACAGGAGGATTAGCTTGTTTTTGGAATCCTTGCAAAGTGCGGCCAGTTGCCTGGATTGTTTTCAGGTGTGTGATCTCCTTGGTTGCAATGTGCACGGAGTCAGGAGAGTATGTTCTCCTGTCAAACATATATGCTCCCAATGATCTACAGGGTAAGCAAACAGTGTGGAATAACTTGCAGGTGCTTCGCCATGAATATCCATACCATCCTTGGATCATAGCAGGGGATTTCAATGCGATTCTAGATTTTTCAGAAAAAAGGGGGGGCAATACTAGAGTGGAGCCGTCTTCTCTTCTGCTCAAGGAAAAGATATTGGAACTTAACTTAGTGGACATTAAGCCAAGCAATGGTAAATTCACCTGGAATAATAGGCAGTTGGGAGATGAGTGTATTGCAGAGCGCCTTGACAGATTTCTCACCTCATGCTTTTGGGTGGGGGGCATTGAAATCTGAATTTCGAGATCCTAGATTGGCGTGGGTCAGATCACTGGCCAATTCAACTAACCATCTCTTTGGCCCAAAGGCAGAGGAAACCTCATTTCAAATTTTAGCATATGTGGCTCAGAGATCAGGAGTTGTTCAATCACATTGCGGATTGGAGGAAGGAGGGTCGGCCAAGAATGGGCATGGCAATGTATGTTTTTGCCAAGCTTCTTCAATATGTAAAATACCAGCTCCAAAGGTGGAATAAGCAGATTTTCGAAAACTTATTTCAAGAAAAGAAGGCGACGCAGCAGAAGTTGAATGATATTACTAGAATAATCAGAGAGGATGGGTTGACTTCGATTCTAATGCAAGAAGAGGGGAAGGCAGCGTAGGTTCTGGAGGAATGGGAGTTGAGGGAAGAAATATTCTGGAAACAAAAGGCTAGGATTGAGTGGTTGCAAGAAGGAGACAGGAATACGGCATTCTTCTTCAATACGGTCCAAGCGAGGCGTCATGGTAATGTGATATCTTCTCTGAGGACGAAAGAAGGTGAGCTAGTTTATTCTACTAGCGCCATTTGTCAGGAGGTAGAACAATACTTCAGTTCCCTTTTTTAGGACAATGGGATTCGAGATGAGGCTGCAGAGGAATTAATCTTGTCTAGCATTCCGTCTATTGTCTCCCCTGATATGAGGATACAGCTGATGAAACCCATTACAATGGATGAGTTGAAAAAGATGATTTTTATGATGAAGAAAGGCAAAGCTCCTGGTCCGGATGGTTTCCCAATTGAATTCTACCAAGAGTTTTGGGAGATTATCAAAGATGATTTACTGGCTGTGGTTCATGAGTCTCGTGAGAACAATCAGATGCTGCGGGCCTTGAATGCTACTTTCCTAGCGCTTATCCCCAAGGAAGGAGTTGATCATTTCAGCAAGTTCCGGCCCATCTCTCTTTGTAATGTGATTTACAAAATTATTTCAAAGCTGATTGCCGAAAGATTAAAGGGATGTTTGAAGGGGCTGGTATTGGAGGAGCAGAGCGGCTTTGTAGAGGACCGGCAGATTTTGGACGGGATTGTTATGGCTACGGAAGCCATCCATTCCATGTCCAGGTCAAAGGAGAAGGCTATGTTTATGAAATTAGATATGTCTAAAGCATATGACAGGGTTCAGTGGCCTTTTCTTCAGAGAAGTCTGGAAGCTTTTGGTTTTGAGGCTGACTGGATTAATTGGGTGATGAGCTGTATTACTTCTACTTCTTTCTCGGTTCTGATCAATGGGGAACATTCGAGCTTATTTGGGGCAACTCAAGGTATGCGGCAGGGAGACCCGTTATCGCCCTACTTGTTTCTCCTATTGGCAGAGGGGCTTGGGAGGAGAATGAAGGCTTACATTGGTGAAGGAGTGATTCAGGGGTGGCGATGGGGGGAAGGGACTCCTGTCCTCTCCCATCTTCAGTTTGTTGATGATGTGGCATTGATGGGTCTGGCCACGATACAGGAGGCCAGTAATATTCGTAAGTGCCTGGATGAGTATCTGGCAGCTTCAAGGTAGCGGATTAATGAGGATAAATCATCCATATTCTTTTTCAACACACCTCATGCTATTCAGAGGCGCATTGGGAATATTCTTCAGTTTCAGATTGGGAGCTTACCGGTTATGTATCTGGGAATGCCTATCTCTTCGGATCGGCTGGCCAAGGACTCTTAGCAGGGGATTTTGAACAAATTCAAGACCAAGGTTAGTCATTGGACTTACAGGTGGCTATCCTTCGCCAGTCGCATCCAGTTGATCCAATCCGTTGTCCAAGCCTTGCCTATCTACAGGTATATGTTACAGATAGCGCCGGCTAGTTTCATTAGAGAGCTGGATGCCATGGCTAGACAGTTCCTGTGAGCCGGTAGTCTGTCTACTACCAAATGGAGCTTAATTTGATGGGATGTTGTTTGTACTTCTAAGCGGTATGGAGGGTTGGGGCTTAGACAGTCCACGCTTGCAGGGAAGGCTATGGCAGCAAAGTTATATTGGAGATGGTGCAATGAGCAGAGTAAGCCGTGGGCAAAAATTTTAACCCATAAGTATTTGCCAGAAGCGTCCCAAGAGGAAATCCCAAGGTATGGCTTAATGGGAAAAGGGTCGGTGATTTGGGATACGCTCAAGAAAGGAGCGGCCCTGATTAAGCGTGGCCTATTTTGGATTTGCAACAGCGGGAGGAAAGCCAGATTTTGGGATGATTCTTGGGACATACACGCTCCTATTGTTTCTCAATATCCGCATTTGTCTGTGCTTGCCCAGAGGTTCAAGGAGGCGGGGTGGGATAGAGTTGGCAACTTCAAAGCCTATGTTACCTAGGATCAGCTAATTTTGGCACATTGGAGAGGCAGGGAGGATTGGCCGATCAATGGGATGGAGGCAGATTGTGCGGACCTGATTATAATCCTGGCTGAGCGCAACTGCAGCGCCCTTAGGGGTGAGGATGAGATGGCTTGGTTCTCGAATCCCAGAGGTAAATATACTATCTCTTCGGGTTACCAAGTACTAATTGAACATAATTTATCTGTGGACGGGGAGATTCCTTGGTGGCGCAAAGCCTAGAGTAGCTTCGAATGGCCGAAGTGTAACTATTTTGCATGGTCACTGGCTTGGAACCGTTGTCTGACATGGGAAAATATTCGAAAGAGAGGCTTTGTTGGCCCGTCCAAATGTGTCCTATGTGGGACAGAGGAAGAGAGCACGCCACACCTTTTCTTCAGATGTCAGTATACCAGCCAATTGTGGCACTCCTGGTGGGATGTTTGGCGCAGCAGCTGTGTACACGCTTCTTCTTGGGTGGAGTTTTGGTCGAGGCAGGGGAAGCCGACCTCAGTTTCTCATTTCTTGCTTAACGCTTGGTATGTGGGGCCGATTTTCCTCCTCTAGTAGGTTTGGCTAGAAAGGAATCGAAGGATTTTTGCTGATATTAAGCTTGGCACGCAGCAGGTGTGGGGACGCATTCAGAGGATGCTACAGGAGACCATCCACACCAAGAGCGAGATTGCACTTCCTATGCCTAAGGAGGATGCTGAGGTGGCCGACAGGCTGGGCCTGCAAGGGATTGCGCCTTCCTCAGCTTGTGTTAGAAGGAAGGATGGGGGTAAGAAGCGGATCCAGAGGAGTGGTAGTTGGCTGCCCTTCTAGCAAATTTCTTGAAAATCAATACAGATGGATCTTCGAGAGGCAACCCAGGCCCAACGGGGATTGGTGGTATAGGCCGTGATGCTTCGGGAACGGTCGTCTTCATTATTTCGACATTCATGGGGGAACAGACTGTCAACAAGATGGAAGGTATGGCGGTTTTACACGCTTTGTAGAAAGCTTATGAGCTTGGATGGCACAGGGTGATTTGTGAAGCCGACTCGCAGATTTTGATCGACATGATAGTGGAGAAAAGATTTACGGATGTCAGCTGGCAGCTTTCAGTGATTGTTCAGCAGGTTTTATAGATTAGCTCTCTCATGGAATCGATGAATTTCATCCATATTTCGAGGGAGAAAAATGTGGCAGCAGATTTTTTGGCCAAATGGGCCTCAGAGGGAGACGGAGGACGCAATGTGGAGGTTTGGGAGCAGTTGCCAAAAATTGTTAGACATAAGTTGGATAGGATTTTGAGAGAAGATAGAGACAATATGGGGACGTGACTGGCTATTTTCGTCCCCTTTGCTTTGTGTTGTGCTGGTATGGCCTTTGGCCTTTGTTTGTAAACTTCTTGGATTTTCGTGATTAATTGAGTTTTTACCCCTGTTTTTATTTTTTATTGATTCTAGCTTCATGTTGAATTGGATATCTTCAAATTTTCATCAAAAATTCCTCATTAGTCCAAAAAAATTCCAAAATTTAATTTATTTTTTTAAAAAAGATTTGTAGAAACTTACTAGATTAGACCCATAAAATTGAATTATTCCAAAAATTTTAAAAAAAAAACCCAAAAAGGCTTAAAATGTAGATTTAGCCCAAAAAACAAATACATAGACGGTATTTTTAGAATCTCAAAAAACTAGGGCTCAAAAACGTGTAAGGGTATCAATAAGTAGTGTGGGAATTATAATCATGTTGAAAGACAAAGAAATCCATAGTATTTACTCATAAGAGAATGGATTTGGTAACATGTAGAGATAAAGAGAGGCCAAGAAATCTCCACAAAGTAGACTCACTCTAATTACTCATAAACCTTCTATAAGATAATGAAAATTAGACATCAATGGGGATTGTATTGCTCAAATTAATTATTAAAAAGATTAAAATGAGCATAGATATGAAGAGTATATATAGATTTTTCAAGGGTTATCTATGCTTTTCCTACTGGTCACTTTAAGTGGCACATGTGAGTTTCCCACTTAGATATGACAAAGCATTAAGTGTATGCTTATCTTTATTCTAATCTTATATATTTGAACAATTACTTAGACTTATTATGAAAGGTAACTAATTAAGTTAACTAAAGTGCACAATTAAATCTTACACCAACATTAATTACTTTGGATAAAAATATTCTAACATTCTCCCTTTGATCCAAAGTTAATATTTGACACACTAATTTTTTCAAGCTTGATTTGATCTAGGGGCTTGGTAAAAATGTAAATATTTCTCTTTATTTTTGGAACAATACTCAAATTCAATAAATTTATTTGATCCTAACACACATGAGATAGTGATATTTGATGTCTATATACATAGTCATTACACAAAACATTCCATTCTTTGTAATCTTGATAAAATTTTGGCTATTTATACAAAAATATGTTTCGATAATTTGAGAAAACTTAAGTTCCTATAGATAGCATCAAAGGCAGACAATTTCTTTTGAAGTGCCCCATGTTACAACGTGTCTTGATTTTTTCAACACCGAGCTACAACTTTTGATCCAAAGTGCATCATATAACTTGTGATGGATATCTTGTCATAATATTGTTCGTATAATTTGCGTATAAATATCCAACAAGTTTGAAGTTGTTATTTTATCAGTAATATAGACCAAAACTTTTAGTGGCTTACAAATACATCAAAATTCACTTTCTATCTAACCAATAACTTTCATGAGGTTCTTGCATAAACCTTGAAAGTACACATATTACAAAAGAAATATATGGTCTAGTTGTCATCAATAAAATTAAACCTCCAATCAATTGTTCATATCTAATGGCATTTACCAATAATTGTTTAACATATATTAAATGCTTCAAATTAACTTCTATAGGGGTTGATGAAGGCTTACATTCACTTATCTACTTAGTTTGTGAGATGAAAATCCTATTTTCTTCTTGTTTCACCTCAATGTCTAAGTAATAATAATGTAAATGATCAAGATAGGTAATTTCAACACCTTCTTTCAAGTCATGTTTAACTTCTTTGTTATATTTTTCACCATTTTTAGTTAAAATAAGAGCATCATCATGCAAACCAATAATAAGAAATTTGTTTTCTTTCGTCCTATAGTATAAATTATCATTTGAATAAGTGATCATGCAAACCAATAATAAGAAATTTGTTTCCTTTCATCCTATAGTATAAATTATCATTTGAATAAGTGTGTACACAACCAATTTGATGAAGAAACTCATTGATTTTTGTTTATTGTGATTAGCGTATTTATATTAACAATACAAAAAAATTTACTAAATAAGGGTCGTGTAATGGATAGTACCTATATTTGGAAATAAATTCATTTATGGGTGAGTTTGTATGTAAATCTGTAATCTAAGCTTAATGCAATAAATTGGTATATAGGAAACATGCCTTTGTATTAAAATTTGTTTATAGATGAGTTTGCATGTAAATTTGTAATCTAAGCTTAATGTAACCAATTAGTATAAAATAAATATGTGGTACAATACCACTGTAAAAAACTACTACCATGAATTTTTTTTTATTGAATTGTAGATAATTAATATAACCAATTATCTAGTTTGTAGACATGTACTTAACAGAGTGCATGTCCCTTATGTGATTCTGCGGTAGTTATCTTAGTCAGTTCATGTGGTTAAGTTCCCTAACATTGATAATATTTATTTGTAATATATAATTGACAAAATTATTGTAAAAATTACTATAGGTAATAATTTGTACTAGATTTCATTGATATTTAATATAATTTTTTTTACATTAATTGAAAAACAAATTGATATATATATATATATATATATATATATATATATATATATATATATGTATGTATGTATGTATGCATGCATGTATGTATATATGTATGTATGTATGTATGTATGTATGTACGTATATATATGTGTGTGTGTGTGGAGAGAGAGAGAGAGAGAGAGAGAGAGAGAGAGAGAGAGAGAGAGAGAGAGAGAGAGAGAGAGAGAGAGAGAGAGAGAGAGAGAGAGAGAGAGAGAGAGAGAGAGAGAGGGGTGGGGGGAGACGGCGGGGGCGGACAGGTGAAGGGGGGTGGTGGAGTGAGGGCGAGGGCAAATATTAATGTACAAGTTAGAATAATTAATATGGTCTCAAAAAATATGTCTAAATTTTTTGAATGGGGAAATTGGCATCGTTGGTTGTTAGGTATTTTCATGAAAGTAAAGATACTTGATTAGTTTGAGGAAGTTTTAAAATTTCCCAAATTTATTCAAATTAATGATAACTATCAAGTATTATGCATTAATAGATACTAATATAATAACAATTAAGAGATTCCCAAAATAATACTATATATAATATCTAAATTGTAGATCGATATATGCCATCCCAATAATAATAATAATAATAATAATAATAATAATAATAATAATAATAATAATAATAATAATAATAATAATAATAATCATAATAATAATAATAATAACAACAACAACAACAACTATGGTCAAAAACTGCAAAAATAAATCACAAAAAGCACCAATACTGATTTTTAAAAAAATGCAATATGTAATTTCTAATTTTTAAATTTAAATTATTAATGTTTTTAGAGATTTTCATCTTATTTTTAAGATGATCCTTTCTTTTGTTCATTTCAATCCTTGGAACCAAATTCATCCAAATTATAGGCCTCCTTTGTTAATTGATATTTCAATAGAGAGAAATAGACAAATTTTGCATGAATTCACAATTTTCATAGAAAATTTTGATTTCTTTCTACAAACAAATTAATTATTAGATCTTGAATTATTTTGACGAAGTGGATGACAATTTACAAGATAAAGTTTAAGGGTTTTATTGTTTTAGATCAATTAATGAGATTATGATATATTGTTACATTGAAAAGATCAATTAATAAAATTATAGTCTTTAATTTATTATTTCTGGTTTTTTATATATAATAATAATAAATATAGATTTTAAATTAATTTATTATAAAATAAATTGATATTGAATTATATAAATAATATTTCAATATTCATGTTATTTATATATGAATTGTAATTTACTCTTATGTATTATTATTATTATTGAATATAAGTTGAATAATTATTAATCTTATTTTATTTTAAAATAAATATTTTTATAAACATATTTTATTATATAAATCGGATTCTTATATAAATATTGAACTATAAAAATTGTGTGAATATATATATATATATATATATATATATATATATATATATATATATATATATATGATAATTAATCATAATATTTTAGAACATTTACTACTACTACTAAAATTTTCTTTAAATATTATTAGCCTTTATATGATTATTTTTATTTATCACCTTTCATGTGAAATTAGATGGACATGGCAGACATTAAATGGTGGTTTGATTATAGTCTTTTTATTAAATTTACGAACATAATAATTTTCTTCGAAATCCCGAAGGCATACATTAAATATTTTGAATGGGGGAAGTCAATAATTAATTGGTAATAGTTATGATTTAATGCTTGAACGCATGTCATTAATATATATTTTTTTAGCAAGGGTGGAGGGAACATTAACAAGCCCTGCAATTTTTTACTCAGATTTTTTATCTTGGTTGGAGGGAGATAATCTTGATCATTATTGTCACTATCAATATTAATGGGTTGCTTGGATTTCTTGGAGAACGCTGGGGTTTTAGTGTAACTTCTTAGAGTTCTAGGGGGGATATTGCTTTTAGGAATAGGCTTAATTAGTTTAGGGAAAATAGGGGAGGGGGGCTAGTGGAGTTGGAAGTCTGGAAGAATTTGTGGATTAAAAGGATGACGGCTTGTTGGAGGGGCTCTTTTTTCTTTTCCATTTTTACCTCATAAATTGAAGATTCCAAGGAATGAAGTATATAAAAAGGAACACTGAGAAGGATTTGGTGATGAAAATAGTTAAGCATGGGTAAATATAAAAGTGATGGACAAGAGTGTACCTACTGTCCAAAGTCACATATTGCATAATATGCTCGGTGACTCTATCAAAAGGTTTGGGGACATCTTTTCGCATAAATCCACCAATGTACTCAGGGATTTACTCACCATCCTTTAAAAACTCATCCCTCTCTTCTTTGTAGTCCCTGTTGAACTTGGTGAATTTCATGTCCTTAATTTCCAAGCATGTGACTTGAGCTATAAGGCCTTCAGTGATCTCTATTGTGACATTATTGATGGTTACCACACAATCCTCCCATTATTTTGTAAATTTACTTGAAAGATGTTTGTCATACCCATAGATGTTGGAGATGAAATTAGTCAAGCCACCGGTTTTAAAGATATCCCATACTTTCTTGTCCTTTTTTAGGTGCTCAATAGTCATCGGTTCAATTATGTTTAGATCCCCTCCCATGGTGGTATGAATGTGGGTGTTGTGGAGCAAAGAGAGGTGACTAAGATGAGATAAATTGTGGTGGGTGAAAGAAGCAAGTTCCTACTAAGCAATCAATGATTTTAGAAAGTAGCATTCTAGGTCTCACGTGCTAGGAAGCCAACGGAGCTAGGATTATGATTGTCTTTGTTCATTTGAATATGCAGAGTGGTGCAAATATCACAATCATAATTGTGATATCGTTGTTCTTTCTCTATTAATGATCTTGTTGCAATCATAAGGGAGGATGTTTTTCTTTATCTAAATTTTAAAAGCAATCGATGTTACCCCTTTGGCAAAGTAAAATTAAATTGTAATTATTAAATTGATATAAATAAAATATTCTACAATAATCTAGAAAGAATATTCTTTAATTTTAATTTGCTCAAACCATGTCTTGAGAGAAACTAATAATAAACTTTGTACCCTTCATTAATAACTTAAAAGCAAGGTGGTGGTGTATGTTAAATTCTTTATCCAAATTACCATTAAAAAAATATTTTTTTACATTTATTTGATATAGTATCCATTTTTGTTTTTTGAATTGAAAGAAGTTAACATTCTAACATTATTTTAACAGTTTTCTATGCTTGACGTTGTGATTTCGTTGGTGTGTTTGTGTGACGATGTCCTACAACCATTCTTCCTTCTAGATGTTGTTGTTTTAGGGTTTGTCCCTAAAATTTAATTTTTTTTTCTAAGGTTTCAAGTTTCACTTGCAATAAGGGGGTTCTGAGCGCTGTGACCAGCTAGCGAGGGGCTATGAGCACTGTTTGATTTTCCTTTGTTGTTTATGTGATGAGTTTTTCTCTGGCCCTACTATATAAACCAACTATTTGTTTTAAATAAATATGTTTTGATGGTAAAAATGGAAGCACAATCTTATTTTAATCAAGAGTCTTTTCATTAACGTTTCCTTCGACGACCTATCATAATTTGTATTTATCAAAAAATAAAAATAAAAAATAAAAAAATAAATTAATAATAATAATAATATCAACCCGATCATGTCAATCCATTTACACCATTGGGGTTTACACTAGGTGGACAATCAACTAAACTCCCAATATTAAGGAAGCAGCCAAAGCTTAGACATCAAAACCACAAGGGTCTCTTTCTTAGAAATGTAACGGCATTATTAAGCGACAAGAAAATGACTCGACTGTTTTAACTTCTTTGAGCTGAGCTGGTAGAGACAAGGTCTAGCTAAAAGGAAAACTAAGAAAAAATATGCATAGTGGCACCAATATATGAAACCAGTAGAGCTGTAGGATCATCGGTCAACATGATTCAGTCTGAAGAAAAGATTTATACGCTCTCAAATCAATTAGTCGACTCTGCTGGGGATCGAACCCAGAATCTCTGGTTTCGTAGACCAGCGCCTTATCCATTGGGCCACAGAGTCACATGTTAATTTCAGCGTTTATTACAAAATATAGATTAATTACAAACTAAACGCAAGAGAAACAAAACAAAATAATTTTTGCAGTTTGCGAAAATTTGCGAAGCCAAAAGAATTTTACAGGGTTTTAGCTGCCTTTGGAGGGTCGCTGCTTTGGTCGGATCACGCACCCGGGAAAAAATCCTCTCTTTTCCTTTCATGGGACCGTCCTCAATGCTAAAGCAATCGAAATATACGGTAGCATGATTGACCGTCTCACATTTTATAAACTATAACTAATAGTAGTATTAGAAATTTAATTTTTAGGAAATAGAGATTTTTTATAAAATAGGGTTTATCCAATGCAAAACTTTTATATTAATAATTATAATTTATAATGGACATCGATAATAGTGATGGAGTGTAATAGTATGCGTTATCAATAAAATGACCAATCTTAAATTTGATATTTATTTGATTATTATTTTTATTTACAAAAATTGATTGAAGAATTATAATATATTGAATATACGGTAGAATTTAGAGTCCATTTTTTTCCGTTAAAACTTTTTTGAACCTAACGTAGTAGTGTACCTAGATTAAGGCCATCTATCACTAATCATTGGAAAAATTATGAAGAAAGTAACGAAGTCCTTAATCAATATGATATGTGACAAATCTGAAACAAACATTTCAAAATTGATATCTCTCGGCATTTTTCAAATAAATATATTTAAAATATTTACAAGGGAGAAATCCTCCAAGAAAAAAACCCTTTAGTGAGACACTATAAGCTTATGAAATTTACATTATCACCTAAATGCCACATGTAATGTTAAAATTGATGCATCTTGAAGTTTAACTTTTTTTTAATTTATATATTTTTTTGACATAATAAAATAGAGAGAGTTACAATTTGAATTAATTTAAAATAAGAAATTTGAAAGGTTTAAAAAAAAATATTGTCTAATATTTGAGCATGGTATAAATATATTGTATATTGATGCATTAATTGTTGATAATCTAATATGTCATGATGTGATTTGTTATTATGACGTAAAACTTAAACAACTACTATATAATATTATGATAATAATTATATAATACCATTTCAACTTTGCGGTATTGTGTTCAAAACCCATTTCAATTATTGGTATATGTTCATCTATTGACACTTTCACTTTTCTAATTTATAAAGACAAATACAGTAAATGAGAACAAACTATATAATTTTACTTTAATGTAAAGTAGAAAATACTATTACTAAACAAGTTCAATTTCTTGAGGCACTAGTTACGTCGATATGCATTCTACAATAGTAGTAAAGACTATAATGAAGTGAATTGTTCACAATCATGTTCGACCTTAAAATTGACATTTATTTGACTGTCTTTTAATTGTTTTCTTTTTTTTTGAAAAGTCAATTAAAAAATAATAATATCTTAATCATACCACAAAATTTGGAGTACTTTTTTTTCTCTCAAAATATTTTTTCAAACTCAACACAATAATATAATTAAATTAATAACATTTATTATAAATTAATAAAAAATAATAAAATTAATAATCAATATTATATATGTGAAATGTAAAATAAAAACCTTAAAATTGATATGTCTAAATATATTTTAAATTGATATATTTAAAATATATTTAATAATTAAAACCAAATACAAACCCAACATGAGTTTAAAAGAATACTCCATAATTGAGAAACAAAATTACCTTAATTTAAAAAAAAAAAATTATGATTGTGTTCAACCTAGTTACAAGTAAAGGCTCTCTTCAATGTAATTATAACCCAACCCTTATACTATTATAAAGGTCAAAAAGAAGGAAAGAATGATGTATATAATCTTGTCACGAGAGGTCTATATTTTTCTTTTTGTATTCAAAATATGATAATAATTTTATATTGTAAATTTGTTTTTAATTAATTTTTCTTTTTTAATTATATGTGTTTTATTTAAAAATATAGAATATAAATTATAATAAAATAGTAATAACTATTAAAATGTTAGTATTTTTTTAATAGGTAAATGAAGTTTTATGGGTTTTTTATCCTTCATTAATAATAAATGAGATTATACAAAATCAAGCTTATATCTGATAGACATCACGAAAGAACAAAAAATGATTAAGTCTTAGAAACAACATTACAAAGGAACACACAAAAAACTATTGGTTGAACAAGCCAATCCAACAAACCAAAGTTACAAACTCATATCTTAGGAAACATATCCCCAAAAAAACCAATAACACCAACCAAAAAGACAAAGGATTAACTGAACCCAAAAATTGAGCCCTTCAAGAAGGAAGCCCCATCAAGGATCCACCACCGAAGTGTTGAATCCACCACCATTACTCCCAATTACCATAGCACCAAACAACCTTGCACTGCTTAATTATTACCCAAATGGGACCAATAATCGTCCCCCCTATAATGTTGCTCTTAGTTGCTACCACCTCATCTATGACTGCACTCCTTTACCTTTTATGAACCTATCTCTCTATAAAGCAGTCCCCTATACTTATGATATGGTATGTCACCTTCATGCGTGCCCTCCTATGGCAAGAAATAACTCATTAGCATGTGATTGGCCCACCCATAGACACCTAGAGCCCTCCATGGCTGATTACAAAGGAAACATGGGCATGACATTCACATACAAGCTAACAAACAACTATGACATAAAGACTATCTTATTTGCATGGTAATGATCCAAAATACGGCTAGAGAAGTGAAGGGTGCCTTAAAATCCTGCATGTCCAACACCATAATAAACCTCCCCATGGGAGTTGGGTTTTAAAAGAAGCCCTGAGGGTGCTCTGCAAAATTCAACATGCTACAATAACACTCATCCAACTCACAGTAAGTGTAGAGAGGAAATAACCCTAGTAATTACCTATTAGAAAATGAAAAAGGGTTTGGCTCTCCCAACTAAAACTTGATCACTACATGTTCAATCCCAACTCTAAAACTTGGGTGAACTAGCTTCACTATGATTTTCTTGGTCAACTCTTTGTCTTCTAAAATAAGCAGGAGGTTCCAAAAAAACATAGATGCCACCTCATAATTAACTTTGGATCAACATAGGGTCACTAAGTAAACTAACCTCACCAATTCATGCACCACCTCCATGACCAACCTAGACTAAATTACAAAAACCTTCTTCAGATGAGTGCCCAATACAATTTATTTGAATGACATTTCTTGTTTCATGGGAGTGACATGTAACAAGGGCATGCTCAAATCTAGTTGTAATATTGGGTCCATGGCTACGGTGACCACTTATGCCAAAACATGACCACCAACCTGCCATGAAGCAACCACCACCCTATTCACCAAAAAGCCAACTGGAAAGGCCACCATAATGCCCATAAGTGCTTAGGCAAAGGTCCAATGCACAACATAAATTCCATAAGTGTGTGATCCTATTTCTTCACTTGTGTGGGTGACAAGACAACTTCCTTCAATTTTTCACCCTAACCTTCAAGCCAACAAAGGAGAACACCAAACAAAGCACCAAAATAAGAAAAAAGAACCCCACATCCTAGATTTTGGCCATGCATCCAATGATTTGTCCATAATCGGATCCTCCTCTTTGGAAATACCTCTATTTGATAGAAAATCTGTAGTTGAGTTGGCCTCCCTAAAATAATACTTATCCTCTCATTCTGAAAAGGAGTCCAGTAAATCCCAAAATCACCTTAAAATATTGTTAATGTTCCACGAACCAACCTTCCAATTATGCAAAGAGTGAACCAAAACCATCGAGTCACCCTCGATAACAACCTTATCAATTTTGCATTGAGCAAATAAGTCCAACCAAAGCACAAGGACATGCACCTCCAACTCATTACTGGTGCCAACTAATAACTTTTGTGAGGTTGCTCAAATTAAGGAACTTGCACAATATCTAATTAGATAATCCTCCCTTGAGGCCTCTAGATTACCTCTAGCTGCACCATCAAACTTTAATTTGAACTTACCAAGGGTCGAGAGACACCACTCTGAATTATCTACCCGTTTATAAGCCTTGGAGGAAACAACTAAACCATTAATGGGGGAAATTTTAGCACTATTATTAATTATCAAATAATTAAAATTATAATTAAAATACACACCCATAAACTATTTTAAAATTTATATTGACAATAATTTTATTGTTAGGGTGTGGAGCTAAAAACTTCACCAAGGAGCATTCATTATCAGGTTCGGGTCTACACAGACACCGGCGTCGGTCAGGAGCGACCGACGTCGGTCACAGGCAGTTGCAGAGACGTCGACGTCGGCAGAGGGTCAGCCGACGACGGTCACAGACAAGTAGCAGGAATCGACGTCGGTTACCTGCATGTCCAGAAAGCTATTTTCGTGGACAGAAGCGAGTGTTTGCATGATAAGTTTGAGTTGAAGTCTCAAGCTTGCGTCTCTATTATTGGCATTACTATTTTTAGAGCCCTTGTTCAAGTGGCTTAACTGCTTGTTGGGTGTACATGCTCAAGTCTCCTAATTCTATATGTAGAATTAGATCTTCCTAGCTTATTGTAGTTTTGTAGTGGATTATTGTAGTTGGGTGAATTATTGTAATTCATTGTGTGTGAAGAATAGTACAGAATTGAATCAATCCAGGCTTGTTGGAGTTGATTGTTCTTGAGAGAGAGAGCTCTTGAGGAATAGAGATCTATACATCTAGGAGAGGTGTGGAAGAAAGAAACTTTCTTCAATTGTATTCCTTTGTAAAGAGTTTTGTTAATACAAGTTTTTAGGGTGTTTTCTTGTATCTCTTGTTCTTGCTATTATCATTCTAATTACTTGTCAATCTGGTTTAATTTCACGTTTATTGCTGTCACAATTGTAATCTATTGTTGGTTTGATCCCCCAACAAGTGGTATCAGAGCCTTGGTTACAGGTTCAGAGCTTGATAATTGGTATCAAAGTTCAGGTTCACTAACAGGTGGTTCAGATCTGTGTAGTGTGTATTGATTACAAGTTCTCACAGGAGTTTCTGCAGGGATTTCTGTTTGAGTGGGAGAAGCAATGGCAGATGAAAGTAAATTGAGAATGGAAAAGTTCAATGGCAAAAATTACCAACACTGGAGAATACAGATAGAGGACTATCTGTATCAGAAAGAACTCTACTTACCGTTAGGAGGTGTTGCAAAGAAGCCCAAAGACATGGAGGATGAAGAATGGGAAGTTCTTGACAGAAAGGCTCTGGGGTCTATAAGACTGAGTCTAGCATCCACTGTGATATCCAATTTATCACAGGCAAAGTCTACGGTAGAGTTGATGACTACGTTAGCAAATTTGTATGAAAAACCCTCAGCTTCCAATAAGGTATATCTTATGAAGCAGTTATTTAATTTACATATGAATGAAGGTGGATCTGTTTCTACTCATCTGAATGATTTCAATGGAATTGTGAATCAATTAAGTTCAGTGAATATAGTGTTTGATGATGAAATAAAAGCTCTTTTGATATTATGTTCTTTGCCTGAAAGCTGGCATGGCTTAGTAATGGTAGTAAGTAATACTGCATCTGCATCAAATATTTTAAAAGTAGAGGATGTTGTTAGTGTTATCTTGAATGAGGAAATACGCAGGAAAAGCACAGAAGAGGCATCCGAGAACACTTTAAGTTTTGAGAGCAGGGGAAGGCAAAAAGAGAAGAGCAAGAAAGGCAGATCAAGATCCAAGTCAAAGGGGAAAGGCAGATCTAAATCCAGAAATGGCAGAAGGCCACAATGCTGGAATTGTGGAAAGATGGGGCACATAAGCAGAGATTGTTGGTCAAAGCCTAAGGAGGACAATCAGCACGAAGGAAAGGAAGAAGCCAAGATTGCAGGTATTGCACAGGATGCTTTAATTTTCTCTCTGCATAACAATATAAAATCTTGGGTATTAGATTCTGGTGCATCTTTTCATGCTACTCCTAACAGGGAATATTTCAGTGACTATATCCATGGAGATTTTGGAATAGTGTATCTAGGTGATGATGAGCCCTGTAAAATAATTGGCAAAGGTAAAGTGCAGCTGAAGATGTAGAATAACAACACATGGGTGTTGAGAGATGTGATGCATGTTCCTAGCTTGAAGAGAAATTTGATTTATGCAGGAAAGTTAGGGGATGAGGGTTGTACAGTAACTCTCACAGCAGAATCTTGGAAGGTGACCAAGGGTGCACTTGTTATGGCTAGAGGTAAGAGAGAAGGTACTCTCTATTTGTGTAATTGTGTTACTAACAAATCTCCTTCTGTATTATCTACTTCAGATGTGGACGCTAAATTGTGGCACTCAAGGCTTGGCCACATGAGTGAGAAGGGGATGTCAATTCTTAAGTCTAAAGGTATGCTTTCAGATTTAAAAGGCATAGATCTAGAGTTTTGTGAGCACTGTGTATTTGGAAAACAGAAAAGGGTTAGTTTTCTCAAAACTGGGTCTACTAAGAAGAGGCACAAGTTGGAGCTTGTTCACACAGACGTGTGGGGACCAGCTCAGGTTGCTTCCATTGGAGGATCACAGTACTATGTATCTTTCATAGATGATGCTACAAGGAAGGTATGGATCTATTGTATTAGAAAGAAATCTGATGTATTTGAGACTTTTAAAGTTTGGAAAGCTATGGTTGAGAATGAAATAGGTAAAAGATTAAAGTGCCTGAGATCAGACAATGGTGGTGAGTTCTGCAGTCATAAGTTCAGAGATTATTGTTACATGCATGGAATCTGTAGGCAAAGGACAGTTCCAAGGACACCTCAGCAGAATGGAATTGCTGAAAGGATGAATAGGACAATAATGGAGCGTGCAAGATGTATGAGATTGCATGCCAGTTTGCCCTTACAGTTTTGGGCACAAGCTGTTGACACTACAGTGTACCTGATTAACAGAGGACCCTCTACTACTCTGGATGGTGGTATTCCAGAAGAGGAATGGACAGGTTAAAAGGTTGATCTCTCATATCTCAAAGTTTTTGGTTGTGAAGCCTTTGTGCATATAGATAAGGAAAATAGAAAGAAGCTTGATGCTAAGTCTATGAGATGCACGTTTATTGGCTATGGCTCAGATGATTTTGGTTACAAATTGTGGAATCTAGAAACTAACAAGATAATCAGGAGCCGTGATGTTGTTTTCAACGAAAGAGTGATGTATTGTGATCAGCTAAGGAAGTTGAATCAATCTGAGCAGAGCAATGGTGAATTGGACGAGGTGAAAGTCCAAGATGAGCTCACAGGAAAAATAAATAATCACTTGCAGGAAAACACAGAGACCGACGTCGACAGGTTAGGAACCAGCATCGATAGGACAGAAATCGGCGTCGGCCATACAGAGACCGACGTCAGCCGTACAGGTATCGAGGTCGGTCAGGAAGAACCGACGTCGGTCAGTAACAGGTTTGCAGGTGACTGAGGTCGGTCACTGTCAGAGAATTTGGGTGGACAACGTGTTGTAGATGAGTCTCAGACACCCATCAGGAGGTCAGAAAGGGTGAGTAAGCCTCCAATTAGATATTCTCCTTCTTTATTTTATTTATTGCTAACTGATGGTGGAGAACCAGAGAGTTTTGAAGAAACAATACAGGTGGAGTCCAAGAGTGAGTGGGAGCGTGGCATGGTTGAGGAGTTGGAGTCCTTAAGAAAGAACCAAACATGGGATTTGGTTGAATTGCCAGCTGGTAAGAGAACACTCAAGAACAGATGGACCTATAGGTTGAAGGAAGGTGAGAATGGACAGATGAGATACAAGGCCAGATTAGTGGTAAAAGGATTTGCACAAAAGCCAGGTATTGACTTTGGTGAGATTTTTTCTCTTGTTGTTAAAATGACTTCAATAAGGGTTGTATTGTCTTTGGTTGCTTTTGAGGATTTGCATCTTGAGCAGCTAGATGTTAAGACAGCGTTTCTTCATGGAGATTTGGATGAAGAAATTTATATGGAATAGCCAGAAGGATTCGAGGTCAAGGGTAAGGAGAAGTTTGTGTGCAGGTTGAAGAAAAGCTTGTATGGCCTCAAGCAAGCTCCTAGGCAATGTTACTTAAAATTTGACAGGTTTATGACTGAGCATGGCTACAATAGATGTCAATCAGACCATTGTGTGTATTTCAAGAGATTTGATAATGGTAGATATATTATTCTATTGTTGTATGTAGATGACATGCTGGTTGCAGGGTCTCACATGCATGATATCTTAGAGCTTAAGGTGAAATTAGCTCAAACGTTTGCTATGAAGGATTTGGGAGCAGCAAAGAAAATCCTTGGCATGAGCATTAAGAGAGATAGGAAAAATCACACGTTGATATTGTCTCAAGAAGATTATGTGGACAAGGTGTTGAAACGGTTCAATATGCAGGATGCTAAACCGGTAAGCACACCTTTGGCTGGACATTTTAAGTTGAGTAAAGAACAATGTCCTAATTCATATGATGAGGTAGAGTACATGAGTAAGGTTCCATATTCTTCCGCAGTAGGGAGTTTGATGTATGCAATGGTGTGTACTAGACCGGATATTGCCCAAGCAGTGGGAGTTGTAAGTAAGTATATGGCCAATCCAGGTAAGGAACATTGGAAAGCAGTTCAGTGGATCCTTAGATATCTGAGAGGAACCAACAATAGGCACTTGTGCTATGGAGGTTCAGATACTTCTCTACATGGTTATGTAGATTCAGATATGGCAGGTGATTTGGATGGTAGGAGGAGCACTACAGGTTATGTTTTTACTGTAGGTGGAACGGCGGTTAGCTGGATATCTAAGTTGCAGAAGGTTGTTGCCTTGTCAACTACAGAAGCAGAGTATATTGCAGCCACAGAAGCTAGCAAAGAGATGATATGGATGACACGGTTCATGGATGAGCTTGGTAGGGAGCATGAGAGTTGCAGATTGTATAGTGACAGCTAGAGTGCAATCCATTTGGCTAAGAATTCAGCCTTTCATTCAAGAACAAAGCACATACAGCTAAGGTATCATTTCATACGACAGGTATTGGAAGATGGTGAGTTGAAGCTGGAGAAGATCCATACAGATAGGAATCATGCTGATATGTTAACCAAGCTGGTTAAAAAGGAGAAGTTGAATCTTCATTCAACTTCTGTTGGTCTTCATGATTGAGTTGAAGATGGAGGAGCTAGAAGATGTTGCTGTACAGGTACTGGTGCAGCTGTTTATCTCCAAGTGGGAGATTATTAGGGTGTGGAGCTAAAAACTTCACCAAGGAGCATTCATTATTAGGTTTGGCTCTACACAGACATCGGCATCGGTCAGGATCGACCGACGTCGGTCACAGGCAGTTGTAGAGACGCCGACGTCGGGAGAGGGTCAGCCGACGGCGGTCACAGACAAATAGCAGGAATCGACGTCGGTTACCTGCGTGTCCAGAAAGCTATTTCTGTGGACAGAAGCGAGTGTTTGCATGATAAGTTTGAGTTGAAGTCTCAAGCTCGCGTCTCTATTATTGGCATTACTATTTTTAGAGCCCTTGTTCAAGTGGCTTAACTGCTTGTTGGGTGTACATGCTCAAGTCTCCTAATTCTATATGTAGAATTAGATCTTCCTAGCTTATTGTAGTTTTATAGTGGATTATTGTAGTTGGGTGAATTATTGTAATTCATTGTGTGTGAAGAACAGTACAGAATTGAATCAATCCAGGCTTGTTGGAGTTGATTGTTCTTGAGAGAGAGAGCTCTTGAGGAATAGAGATCTATTGAGAGATCTATACATCTAGGAGAGGTGTGGAAGAAAGAAGCTTTCTTCAATTGTATTCCTTTGTTAAGAGTTTTGTTAATACAAGTTTTCAGGGTGTTTTCTTGTATCTCTTGTTCTTGCTATTATCATTCTAATTACTTGTCAATCTGGTTTAATTCCACGTTTATTGCTGTCATAATTGTAATCTATTGTTGGTTTGATCCCCCAACATTTATTAGATTAGGGATATGTAAATATAAATATTGAAAATCCTTGTGTTTTATATATATTTTATATTAAATTATTTAAAAATAAATAAATTGATCAATAGTGAAATAATTTAAGTACAATAAAAGAAAACATAATAAATATATATGATGGTATCAAAATACACTTTAAAGATTAAAAAATAAATAAATGAAATGAAATATGTGAATAGGTGGAAAGAATTTTATTTGTATACACCTATTAAAATATGAAAAATGGGTAGATTAATCCATTGCAATATAATAATCCCAATATAAATTATAATAATACAAGGTATAAGATGTATCCAATGAACAAAAATAAATATCACAAGTATTAGTGACTCAAAAGGAATTGTAGAGATGAGGTTTGCTATGATTTTACACTCTAACATACCCCTAAAACACAAATTAGAGAGTCAAAATAAGGTGGCATTAGAAATTCAATACTTATATAAAAATAAGAGAGATACACCTGAAATTATCTATTAAATGTAAAAAGAAGAGAGATATTCCCAACATTCTCCCTTACTGATAACTTTCATAATCCTTGCATCTCTTGTAATTTGGTACCGATGTAAAAAACTTTGAGTAACTCAATAGCTAAGGGTATTTTAAATTGGAAAACTCTTCATCAATCCTCAAGTAATTCCGATAGTGTCGAAAACTCCTCATCAATTCTTGAAACTCTAAATGGAAATATCCACAATGCTCCATATTGAGAAATGTGATTCACCAAGGAAAGAAGTCAACTCATGTCTCAACACTAATACCTTATGGCCTTTTATAAGATGTTTTTAGTGTATATAAAAATATATGAAAAACACTCCTCAATTAATTGAGGAAGTTTGCATAACTTAAAAAAACCATAAAATAGAGGCAGTTGAGAATGTTTTTTTGGGGTGTGTCTCTAAGGGTTTTAGAGCACTGGCACATTTGGTGGTTCATCACCTCATCAATGCTCTATTGAATTACATAATAACATCATTAATGGGTATTTACATGTGAAACAATATATTTTTCATAACTACTCATGCATTGTGGAGGACCAAAAAGACGTGTTTTTTTATAATAAAATAACAAGTCAATATTAACCAATACTAACTATAGACATTGTTTTTGAAATATATAACACCTCAGTCTTGTACACTTGTAAAATACATATCATGAATGTACCTTTAGCTTATATATCTTTCTCATTGTTGAAAGGATTGCATACACTATATCTCTGACCTAAATTGCTTATGTCTTAAATTGAAACATATTATTCTGATGACTCAAACCTTCTATCATGCTTAGAATGTTATAAACTTGTTTATCATTTATCTCTGCAAGTTTTGAATATGTTCTTATTTTCTAGCTACAATGACATTTGAATCTAGTTAGATGCTTATGTTGATACAAGTGTTCTACCCCAACATAAGTGTTTAGTGCCCTAAAGTCATCTAATTTAAAAATGAAACGTATTCCTATGGTTGGCCTAAGTGCTTTAATGTAAAATATTCTCTAAAGGGATTGGTATAAATACATGATCAACCCTTATTCATTCCTCACATAACAAATTCTTACCTACTCATAAGGAAGTTTACTAGAAGAATCCAATCAAGAATTCAAGTGAGAAATGTAGACACCTAACTTTGGCCACTGATAACCTCTAATCAGGGTTTTGACCAATTTCCACTGAAGTGCACAATTTGGACTAAAAACACTAAAACATGCTAAAAGATGTGAAACTAACATATTCAAGTACCGATTTTGGCTAGGGTATCATTAAATTAGGCAATGCAATTTATGGTCTAGCTAACTTTGATCAGATCATTTCGGGTCAAAATGCCAATTTTTCACTTGGATGCCATGGATTGCTCTTTTCTATCAAATCTCTTGCACAAGACACGTGCCTTTGTTATTTTGTGTTGACAACATCATAAATGGGATAATGGATCCAACAAATTTGTAACTAACTTCTAATTCCAATCTAGTCAAATTTTGGACCAATAACAAGGTATTCTGATCAATTTGAGTAATTTGTGCACAAAGCGCTTAATCATGCTTAAGAGCCAATAAAACTAAGTTATAGCCTAATCAAGAATTCCATGGAAACTTGTTGAATACTTTTTTTTAGAAATGAATATTGAATATCTGCATCATTATGTGACCTCATTTCTTGGGAAGACATCCCTAGGCCATAAATGCCACAAATATTAGGATTCATGCCTCTTATGCCTCATCAATTCCATCCATGCCTCTTAATTGCTCCTCTATCCCAAATATTGATGTGCCTATTTATGAATTTTAATTGCATAATTGGATTAATCCTTAGACACACATCTCAATCCTAAGATGGACGGTTTAGGTTGATTCTACCCATTTGCAAAAATCTATAAATAGGAGGCCTTGCCACATGAATTTTAAGTTTTGATAAATGTAAATTTATAATGCACAAATGATTCCAAAAGATATTGCAATTAGTGTTACCATTCCAAATTGATTCCAAACCAAGCCAAGCCAAAGCCCAAGGTGCCAAGGAGAAGAGGAGATAGCCAAGCCTCCTTTGATGAAGACTTGATGAAGGTGTTAGTTTAGTGTGTTATTTGTCAATTTGCTTTGTTCATTTTGTTATTAACATGATACTAATTTCCTCTTCTTAGTCAAATTCCTAGTTTAAAAGAAAAACTTATATATTTTACCTTATTTCCACAGTAGTCTTATGGATAACACATCTACAAGTATGAAGTACTACAAGGGCATCCCATGAGCCATATTTGACAAGTTACAAGATAGGTCATTATATTTTATTATCACACATTGTATGATACACACACAAGCCAACATATAGGGAAGAAATAGATAAGTCTAAGGCCCTCTTCAACGTATTGGCTATGTAGGCAATGCTCATTTATAGATGGGTCTTTGGGGCAGCTCGATACCCTATGCCCACTAACCCATTTTACCCACAACCAATGTGAAGATAAAGAACTAGGTTTTTTATATTTAATAAAAAGTAATAGTCTATGACCCAAATATGAGTGCACTGAAGAGAAGGTGACACAAAACCCAAAAGCATCCAGGTGGTTGAATCTAGTTTCAATAGGTATTCTTTACTAGATACCTATGTGTGTTGATGTAACCATCCCAAGTCAATGAAAGTTTCAATAATTATATAGGTATAATTTCAATAATCAGGTGACTGATTCAGAATTCAAATCTAGTTTACTTTCTTCTTGTTCTAGATCTAGATTTGTATTAACATCAAAAATAGATAAGTATCTTGTTTTTATTATCATTCCAATACCTAACATAGTTGTACTTTATATTTTAACATATTTTAGCATAATAAATTCAATATATATTTATCTAAGTTTTATAAATAATTGCTTTGATTTAGAGATAGTCTACCATCCTTGTGCCCAAGGCTATCTCTACCCCTTTAACCCTAGATTCCCCAATCTATATTTTAGGGCTAAAAAATTAGTTAATCCAATCTATATGAATGTAAATATTTATTATTCTTAGGGTTTTAGTCAACTAAGGTTTCATATTGTTGTACTTTTTAATTTCTTGATTATATTATTTTGTATGCAACCTAAGAGTAAACCTAAATTGGGAGGTGTGCCTTTTAAACACATTGAGCTTCCCCTCCTACCACATAAGATGTCTCAAGATAATAAAGGACCCAATTTTATGTTATATGATGATACAAATATTAAGGATGAAAAACATACTAATGAAGTTATCATAGAAGAATATTTTGATAATGCAAGCCATGAGTCTAATAAAATTAATGAATATGAACAAATAGATCACAAGCAAGTGCAATAAATTGTATTTTTTCATGAATGTATTTGTCAAAAACCTAAATATCTTGATGAAATACTAAGAAAAATATTATGAAATAAAAAACATAACACATAGATGCAAAATCAAGTTCATCTATTGATCATGATATTAGAACTAATGGTCATCTCCATATACCAACAACCCTCCCCTTAAGCACATTATCACTTCATACTTATAATGGGGTATGAGATATGTATTTTAACCTTTGTTCCTTAAAAATATTATTGCCACATCTTACAAGGGAAACCTTAATAATTTAATCCAATTGTCAGTTTCAATACCTATATCTATCCAACCTATGGGTACACCTCCTTTGGTGAATTCTCAAATATCCAACCTAAAAGACCAAGAGGTGCAAGCTATTATTTAAACCACAAAACTTTTGAAAACTAACATTACAAACATTGAAAAAAATTCTATGAAATCATTTTATGCTATTGATTCACAAGAGGTGTTGTATATTCCTATTACACCATAGATATATTTTCACCTTTTGCTAACTAGTTTTGTTGCAACTAAGTTCATATTTTATGATGCCAAGGGTGATCTTGATCAACATATTATATATTTTTATGTGGCATGCCTTGATTATGCCTCTAATGATAAAATTTTGAACAAATTATTTTCAATAAGCTTAAAAGACTATGATTTAAGGAGGTTCTATGATTTACCAATTCAATCAGTACATGCATTCAAACCCATTGTAGATTAGTTTTAGGCACACTTCTCTATTAACATTACCAAAAAGGTTTCCTATGCCCAAATTATAAAAATCATTCAAGGAAACAATGAATATATTAATGAACATGTCTTTAGGTACAAGATAATGTTAGCTAAAATGACCTATCCTATGGCAGATAAAGAGCTTCAAGACATCTTTAAGAAAATTTTGCATGCTCCTTTAAATGAGTCTAGTGTTTTCAAAAAATTCAAATATTTCGATGACTTATTCCACATTGTTCATGATCATGAAATAAAATTTATCTCATTAAAAAAAATTAAGTATGTAGTAAACATATCGACTACATATACATCCAATACTAGGTTTACTATCTAACCAAATTGTAAGGTCAAGCCACTTAAGTCTAGGAAAAAAATAATCACCATCATTAACAGTGTCACAACAACCTAATTGGATTATGTTATCTAATGCACTAGGAAGATAGTTTACACGCTTAGCTGAGCCTCTCACTTCATTAATCCTATGGCTTGTAGAGTGTCACCTCACATCTCTCCCTCATCCTTTAAAAGTTGATATAAGTAGACCTCTACCCAAAGGGTATGATGCAAATGCTTATTATGATTATCACCAAGGCCCTAGGCATAATATGACTGAATGTTTCACCTTTAAGCATAAGATACAATACCTCATTGATGACCAAAATATTACATTTGATGATACTCCAAAGGAATCCAGTTCACAACCTAGTGATCACTAGAAGTAAAAAATATTCAACAATCCTTTGCAAGACCATTCTATTAAAGATCTAGAAGTGAAAATGACATATAATGCACATCCTCCTCCATCACATTATAGACACCCATTATATGGAATTATTGGTACTTATATGAGGCATACAAGTACTATGATTCATAGACCCTCCATAAATCTAGATGACAGTGAGATTAGGGATGATTTAGTTCTTCATTCCTTATTCATTCAAACATATCTTGATCACCAACTTATACATAATTTTATTATTGATAATGGTGCAAGTGAGAGCATTTATATGTTGACATTAATTATGCATTTGGGTTATACAAATCATGATTCACATCCTTTAACTGGTTCAATTAGAGCATTTGATGGGACCTCATAGTAGGTTCTTGGTGAGATTGACTTACCTTTATAGGTGGGTCCCACACATGTGGTTAATACCTTCTCATTTATGCTTTCTATGGGTGTCTATGATATGTTATTAGGAAAAACTTGGATACATACACTTTGAGTAATACCTTGTATACTACATGGATGCATAAAAAACATTCATGTCAATCAAGTAATTACAATTTATAAAATTCCATATGAACACCCTCTTGAGCAAAAAAAATAATACCCAAGAAATTAACTATAAAACCTACTAAGGTTAAAATTATACAAAAGGATAAAGAACATGTAATCCCCTTTATGAAACAATGAATACTTTAATGATCATTAAATTAGAGATCCATAGTGGGTTCCATAGAATCCTCACACCATATTTATATATCCAGAGCACTGACACATGTTTTTACTACTTATATTTCACAGAAACCACAAACCATTAAATGATGGGTTCCATGAACCTCTAGTTCTATTATTTATTCACAACCACATAGGCTTATTGTACATACTTAGAGAATTATAGATTATATAGTGACAAATATTTCACCTATACATGCTCCTTGGTAGTACCACTAGTTTATTGCACCAAGTTCTTAGTGAGGATATACTTATGTGCATCCATTGGATGAGATCATAGAATATTTTTTTTTGTTTTACGTATTCCAAAAATACCCAAAAAATTAAAACTTCAAAAATATAAAACTATTTTCAACATTTACATATTTTATTGTCTCCTTGGAATATTTGTTGTTAGTTCCATGTTAGTGGATAGCATATAATTTATTTCTATATACACATGTGTTTCACACATCTATTAAGTGTGATACAAACATAAATAGATACATGATCTATGCACTTTTAGATGTTAGGCCTTACCTCTACTCATGTCATATGGACATTGGGGTCATCCACTTATTTGATCACGATACATCCAGGTTATATCATTCTATGGCCACTTTACATTATTATGTTTTAGCTTATGTAGTTACACATGACTTTTAGCCATGCTTATATTTTTCACAATTTACTTGATACGCTATGTACTTAATTTTTTTTGCTAAAATATACATGTAGGGACTAGTATGATATGTTTATATTGGTTTCTTATACTTTATCTTTATACATTTCCTTGAGTGTCTTGATTTGCTTGCTTGAGCATTTGAATATGCTCCATTATTTGTGGCCTTCATGCCTTTATTATCCTCTTTGACATTTGAATATGTCATTGTTTTTTGTATGTTGACATTTGAATATGTCATTCTTACTTTGGTGGATATTTGACTAAGTCATGTCCTTTTGATTCTGCAACATTTGAACATGCCCCTTGTTTGTAGTCTCCTTAGACCATTGTATTTTGATTTGTTTTTATTGCTCTTCTGTGTGTGATTAATTTCTTGTTGATCTTGTATTGTTACTATTTAGATATTTCCATGATCTATATCATGCATCTTAGGACTTGATGTGATCACATTCCATGTGCTTCAATGATATATCTACCTATATATTTTTATTCTATATGATATGTGATTCATACACATATTATACAATTATCTTATGCTCTTGAGGTAAGGTGACTACCAATTTCTATTTTCTCTCACTTGGAAAGGGGAACATATTAGTGAGAGCATGTCATAGAAGCATGGCTCCCACATTTTTCATAGTTCACTAGATTCATATATAAAGTGGGGGCATGTTTTGTAAACATATTCTATACACTTATACCAACTTTCAGTTTTAGATTATAGTGGGAGCATGTTATGGAAACATGTTCTCCACACTTAAAGTTTGAAAATTAGCTAAAATTCATAATTATATGATTTAGATACACAATCTTGGTAGAATTATATTTATTAGTACCATTTTTATACATAATTTCAACATGAGGCATATCTAAGGTGCATATGTTATGCAAACAACACTTAAAATTTTAAAAACCAAATCAAAATTTAGATTTCAAACACTTCTATGGACTATCATGACCTACTAGGTTAGACTTTTATTGACTGTATTGATCCAATCTAATGTAATAGTTGGTTCATTATTGGTATTATTGAGGTGATTTAATTCCTCAATCTTGTAAAGTTTATAGGTTGGAATTGATTATATCATCCAAACCCACCAATTTTATATTGTGAGTTGACTTAGTTCATTCTTGCTCACTAGTTATAAGTATGATTAGGTTGCAAAGTTGAACTAATATTAACTATCAAGTGGGAACTCACCTTTTTTCCAAATTTGGGGGCATGTGTCCTCCAATATCTCTCTATCTCTCTAGATACATGCACTTTATAAATTTAATATTTGTTTTAATCAGAACTCTAATGATTCCTAATAATACATATTTTCAAATCAAATTTCAAAAAAGGTAAGGTGGTTGCATCGGTACATAAGTGTACTCCTAAACTTTGCTCTCTTTCAATTTCAATCATTTTAAAGCTTTCAATTTTAGGTTATATACACTGATTATATAATGTACCATCAAAACACTCAAGTTTGACTAAAGCAAAGGCAATGTGTGTTATACACACCTAAGGACACATTTATTTTCATTTAAACTATAAATTTTATTACTAGATTAAAGGGGGGAAAATAGACACTATTTTTGTATTTTTTATAACACCTCAGTCTTGTACACTTGAAAAATACATATCATGGATGTACCTTCAAATTCTATACCTTTTCTATTATGTAAAGGCTCATATAGACTATCTCTTTGTGCCAAATTGATTATCTCTTAGTATAATCAATGTTATTTCAATGATTCAAACCTTATATCATGCTAAAAATATTATAGACCTGCTTATCATCTATCTCTACAAGTTTTGGACCGTGCCTCTTTTCAATTTCCTTGAACACTTGTCTCCTATTTCGACACCTACATTGATGTAAGTGTTTAGTTCCTTCAAGTCATCCCATTTATAAATGAAACATATTACTATGGTAACCTTAAGTGATTTAATGTGAGATATTTTCTAAAGGGATTTGTATAAATATAAGATCAACCCTCATTACTTCCTTACCTAGAAACTTCTTACCTATTCACAAGACAATTTACCAAAAACATTCAATCAAGCACTCAAGTGAGAAAAGCTTCTCCATTTTTCCCTATTTATGTATCAATCATAGGGACAACACACACACACACACACACACACACACACACACACACACACACACACACACACACACACATATCTAAAGTATTGAAAGAGTATCCCATTGGCCACATTTTTCAAGTTACAAGCTAGGTCACTATTGTATTTGATTATCACACATGACATGATACACACACAAGACAACACACAAGGAAGAGCTACATAAGTCTTTAGCCCTCTTTGGATTATTGGTTATGTAAGTAATGCTCATTGAGAGGGGGTATTTGAGACAGATCAACACCATGTAGTCACTAACCCATATTTTCCAAATCCATTATGAAGATGAAGAACTAGGTTTTGTTATTTGATAAGGAATGGTAGTCCATGACATAGATCTGAGTGCATTAGAGTGAAGGCAACATAAAAGTTAGAATCATCTAGGTGGTTGCATCTAGCTTCAATAGGTATTTTGTAATGGACATCTATGTTTGAGTCAGATACAAATGTCGATGCAACCATCCTAGGTCAATGCAAGTGTCAAAAGATAAAATACCCAAAATCAAGCGATTGATCCAAAATTCAGATTCAATTTAGTTTCTTCCTATTCTAGATCCATATATGTATTAGCATCAAAACCAACTAAGTGTTTTATTTTTATTATCATTACAATATCTAGCATATATGTACTTTTCATTTTTAGCATATCTCAGTATAATAAATTTAGTATATGTTTATTTGAGTTTTGTAATTAATTGGCTTGCTTTATAGATAGTATACCATCCTTGTGCTTTAGGCTATCTCTACCCATTTAATAATCGATTTTATAATCTAAGTTTTGAGGTTACACTAATCATTAACACAGATACATTACAATATGTCTCTAAGAGTGTGAAAGCATGGAAAACTTTAATCTCATCAATGAGTCAATTTACATTGATACACAACACATTTTCAAAAAATTATAGACTATTTAGTGTGTATATCAAATTGACAACCACCATTGCTACCACATAATAATGACATGTCAATGTGCACACATTATTTTGTATACACAAAACTACGTTTAATTATTTATCAATACTTATAAAAATATACCAAAATACATTAGTCATGGTATGTTATTTTTATGTATTAGTACACCACATTAGAATAAACACACTAATATTATTATATAGAAATATTAATTTGCATATAAAATAATGTATTGTATATAATATTATTAATTTAATGTTTTTAATTTTTTTTTTTGAAGTTGTCAATTAAATGTAAAAATAAAAAACATTAATTTAAAAAAAAAACATTATACATAATTTTTGATAAATGTAAATAAGACTAAAAAATATTACATCTATATTTTTAAATAATTATATTTATACATCAAAATTTAATATAATATATTATTTATATAAATTTGGAGAACCCTCACATCAAAAATGACCATCTCATATAATATAAGGGGTATATTAACAAATTATGACCATAAATGTGGAATATGAGGACTTTGAAGAATTGAGTGCTTCTACAACATCTTGAGTTTGAGCGTCACACTCTTTCATTTATTCATGTAGACAAAATATTTATTTTAATTGTGTAAGTAATTTAATTTGAAAAATAGACATGTCTTGGAGTTTCACAAAGGGAATGTATTTTAACAATACTAATGTGTGAAGTAAACATCATTTTAAATTTAAAATGATTTGTATATCAAATTTACATATCAAACCTCTTCAATTTTATCTTGTAGTTTCGTGGGAACTTTATTTTCCATTTTGTTTTTTTAATTGAAAGATATTAAATGAAATAAAATTTAATCTCAGTATAAAATACTTATATATGGGTAAGTGTAGGAAATTGGTGGGATAAAAAAGGTTTTAAGTAGAATTTTTTGAAAAATAAGAAAAATTAATTTGTATTGATTATTTAAGATGGTTATAATAAAATTTTGAGGATATAAAAATATGAATAATAGTATTTTGAATCTAGTTTTTAAATTCATTTTTGAAAAAAAAGGGTCAACTATAAGTAGGTCAAATGTATAAAATTCAATGAAGAAGTCTCATTTTTTAGAAAAAAAGAATAGATAATTGGTTGTACATCCCATCATTTTTTGAGTGTCATTTAATATTTTTTAAAGATTTTTGGTATAAAGTTAAATAAGATCATCTAGTTTGTAACTTATATATTTTTAAAAAATTTAATGCATATTTACTTTTTGGATAATTTTAAAAGCAAATGACGTTGAAAATGATTTAAAAAAATGAAGAGTCAATCATGTGTCCTCCTTTCCCTTTCTTTGCCTCCTCCTGTCACCCATAACTACCTTAAATTTTTAATTTTATTTTTTAAATGTGTATAAAATTAAGCTTAGTTTGCAATCATATATTTTTTTAAACTTTGATGAATGAAATGAAAGATGCATAGACACATATAGATATGTATATTTTTGACATATATCGACATACTTAAAAATAAACATAAACATAAACCTTAAAGCAGTCAAAAATTTTAAAACATTATACATTTGAAAAGATGAGAACGTACTTGACATTAGTCGTAGTTTCATGAAATCTCTTGATAAAATTCATAGTGTTTATTATGCTTTAATATGAATTTTGTTGTTTTTAGAAAACAAAGATGAATTTGGTTGTGTGTGTAAATCCAAGCTTTAGGTTTGGATATCTAAACCTAAAACATGTATGCACTGTAATGCATATACACAAAAGTGCATGTGTTGTAACACGTACATGCTAGAACATGTATGTTTTACTAAAAAACTTCAATGTGCAAAAGATATAAATCAAATAATGTGAAGAACTAAAAGGTGGGTTTTTTTTAGTAAAAAAATGTTAAATATAAGTTGACATATAATTTAAATCTACTTTAGTAAATATAAAGTGAAATTAGGGTCACTATACATCTTTAGAATTGGTCTCACAGCTCCATGAGTTATGATTTAGAAGATAATTTTTTAAAATTCATTTTGGTTAGTACTTAATCATTTTCAGGATTTCAGTATTGAACCTAAAGATTTTAGGGCATAAATTTTACAATTGATGTCTATTTTCAATAAATATAGTCATTTTTTAGGTTTTTGGGCCTTATACATTGATTTTTGGCTTTTATAAGAGTTTTAGATTGGTTAAATTTAAATTTTACAAATCATCACACATGAAACAACCCATTTATGTCTATTTTACTTACAATTAGGTCGTTATAGGCTAAAATTAACACATCAACACCATAATCATTTATGACCAAAGTAAATGACACAAATTTGGGGCACATTTGTGTGCAATCACTAGAATTTAGTTTGAATTCATGCCAAAGTGATTTGCATGACAAAATGTAGGTCACGTTGGTGACCCACACACACCTAACCACCCATTTATGTCAATTTTAATTATGATTATGTCTATTATATGCTAAAAGTGACAAAAAAATTAAATCCACTTACAACCAAGGTAAATGAAAAATTATTTTGGGCCCATTTTTGCATTTACTATACTAATTCAAGTCTCATTTCATCTAATTAATTCAATTTTATGATCATTTCCTTTTGTGCTTCTATTAAATCAATGCCTACTTCCATTGTTGTCCTAAGTGTCTATAATTCAACTTCAATTTGAAGTAATGGATTTTTTACATACACTAACTCATATAGATAAAACCCTATGGTAGACTTCCATGTGGTGTTGTAGACGCAAGCTGCTTCTAGTAATTTTTTAGCCAAATACTTTATACTAATGTCTACTATGTTATTTAGGATGTTCTCTAGATATTTATTGGTAACTTCACTTAACCCTTAGCTTTTGGGTGGTGAGGGGATGACTTCATAATAGTGATTTAATAGTGCTCTATGAATGCCTATATCATGTTGGATGCAAACTAAGGTCATTAGTCTAAAAAATCACTGTATGTGATCCAAATAATTAAATAATGTTATTATACAAGAACAAATTAATTTTATCCTATCGATAAAATGGTATATCTTATACTTTATCCCATTTGGTGACATAATAAGTGCACACTAGGATGTACACTTTTACTTGTGAAACTAGATCAATGGGACTAGTGAAATCCAATGCCCTCTTCTCAAAATCCCTTAAGATTACTTGAGGATGGTGAGTAATTTCATTGGATAAGATGGGTTTACCCATCCTTTGAGATGGATCACACTGCTAAACATATTTATTCACATCCTTGTGAAGTGAAAGTCAATAGTATTGAGGCCCTAGGACTTTTTGAATGGACTTTTTGGCTGAGTAGTGTTCTCATCTTAATTCATCATCACAATCTCTCAAGATTTCATAGATCTCATCTTCCAAGATACACCTGAGAAACACAAAGTTAGGTCCAATTTTAAATAATATAACATTAATCCATTTATAGTTAGCAATATCTTTGATTGAATGTTTTTTTTTAAATTTATGAGTAAAATCACAAGGAAACTTTCCTGTAGATAGATAAGTGGCCATATCAACAAACCAATGATAGTGTGCTGAAAATGTGAACAATTTTTTGTTTGGAAAATTATCTCCTGCTAATTCATATTCTTTTGAAGCATTCAATCTTGATAGAAAGTCAACATCCACATTAGCTTTTTTTAATTTATCAAGGATTACTATGCCAAATTATTGTAAAATTAGTAACCATATAATGATTCTCCCACTTAGTACTAGTTTATTCATTAAGTATTTTATAATTAAATGATCTGTATATATAAATACTTTATATCCAATAATATGGTGGTGAAACTTGTTTATAGTGTAGATGGTAATAAGGAATTATTTTTCCTTAGTTGTATAGTTTCCTTCAGTAGTATTTAAATTTTTGCTAATATAGTAAATAACATACATCTTACTTTATTCATATTTCTATCCAAGAAATATTCCCATTCTGGTATTAGAAGAATTTGTATGAATTTTTAAAGGTTTATCCCAATTATTTCCCTTAAGTATTGGAATAGACATAAGTTTTTCCTTTGTTTTTTTCTTGAGAACATGGGTGCTACAATTTTTTTGAGTCTTCAATGAAATTTATATAATACCTTACATGTCCTAAGAAGATTTTAATATTATTTTGGTTCTTAGGTGGAGGAAATTGTGAGATGACTTTAGTATTTTAAGGATCTACTTGTATCACTTCAACTAAAATATGGTGGCCTAGGACAATCCCTGAATCTACCATAATTAGAAAATTTTCAAGACTTAAAGATAATTGATGTTGTTCAAACATGATCAATAATTTATCTAAGTTTTGTAAAGATTCATGAAAGGAATTACCATGCACAATAAAATCATCCATGTAAACCTCAACACATTCATTGGTTAAATCAATAAAAAATTCAAGTATTATTCTTTGGAAAGTGGTTGTTGCACTACATAACCCAAAAGGCAAAACTTTATATGAAAATGTTATCCAAGGACATGTGAAAGATTTTTTGTCATTATATTGAGGGGATACTATTTTGTACCCACTAAATCCATTTAACAAAGAAAAGTATTTATTTTTGGTCATATTGTTTAAAACTTGATCAATGAAGGGAAAGAGAAAATAGTCTCTCATTGTTTCCTTGTTGAGTTACATGTAGTCTACATAGATCCTCCATTTGCAATTTGTTTTGGTTACTATAATTAAGGGATAAACCCACCAACTATCTAAAATTGGGTATATAAATCCTACTTGTAATAGCTTCTCAATTTCATTTTTGACTATGTGTCTTAATGCAAAATGTATTCTTATTTGGGGTTGTCTAACTAGTTAGGCATTCTTTATATGAATATGGTGGGTACAAACATCAAAATGAATATATTTCATCTCATTAGACTTCCAATAAAATAATTTTGTATGTGCTTGCATAACATCAATTTTTTTTTCTTTATCTATAGTTAACCAACTATTTATTTTTAAAAATTTACCTAGTTGTACTAGAATTTGTTTTATGCCTAAATAGATTGAATTAATTTGTCTCCATTCACTCATCAAAGAGTTAAAGGGACAAGGATAAAGTAACTACATGTTTAAGTTTGTTATTTATTTAAATAAATATTCACCTTCAGAATGACTCTTGTCAAAGGGTAGTGAAATGTTGTAAGGAAATGTCTTTAGCTGCTTTATATGTAATTAATTACACTTTGTTCGATAGATAGGGGATGTTCATAAACATATTTAGAGTTGGTTTGATCATCTTTTAGATTTAGAAGAATGACTTATGGATCTAGACTGATGATTTTTGGAGTCATGTTGGTGAATTCCATATCTAAACTGGTGACTTCTGGAGCTACGTTGGTGCCTTCTAGAGTCACTTCATCAAGGTATCTAAATTATTCTTCTAACTCAATTGCATGGTTTTTCACTATAACCATTTATAGAAAGGAAATTATATTACCACTCTCTTTTGGTTTATCTAACCATAAGTGATCAAGAGGGTTTGAAGATAGTTTTTCAAGTAGATATAAGGAAATCTTCTTAGTTTTTAATCCATTTGAGATTGTCATATCTCCTGATATATAATCTATAAGAGCAACAACTGTTGCTAGCCATGGCCATCCCATAAGATATCCAATTTTTTTATTTTTTTGTTGGAGTATCATAAATTCTACAGGGTATTCCCATGAATTTATTGTAACTAAGATGTCTTCTATGAGTCCTAGTTTGGCAATTCACTGATCAACTATTTGCAACATATAGCTGTTGGTTGTACCACCAATCAAGATAGTGATTTCAATGTATCTAATGTCATTAAATTAATAAAAACACTTTGATATACTAACACATTAGGTATTCATTTTTTCCCAATTGATACTATAATGATTGGCCTTCCAAGGTGTCCATACTTTGGTAAGAGAAGTTTTCCTGATAAGAGGTTAGTTAGCTTGTCATCTACTTGCATGGTCTTGGGATATTGTTTTTTCCTTCTTAGATTTTTGACACATAGTCCATTAATTATTCTATTAATTTCAAGGTTGTATCTTATGTCTTGTAATAGAGGAATCTCAGTGCTTAACCATTTTAGCTTTTTAAGTAGTGTAGATTGATCCTTATGTGTTGTTTATTTAAGTCTCTCAAGCAATGATATTGGTGATAGGACACTTCAAGAAGAATTTTCCTAAATTTAAAAAGTATTTTCTTGATATTTTTATTTCTCTTTTATTTTCTCATTACTAAGAACCTAATATTTTTTCCCATTGGGTATTTCAGTAATAGTTGGTAGGGAAGGAACATTCAGTGTTTTTAATGAACATCATTGAACATTCCTAAAATTTGTATAAGTTAATCCCATATTTCCTTATTGTTCTAAATTATAGACATGAGTTACCTACCTATTTATTCTTTGGATTAGTCATAGGCTAATTAGGTAGTTGTGGCTGATTGACTTTATCATTTTGATTCTATTGAGGTACATTGCGGGGAGGTGATAGAAAATATTATGGGTGATTTGAAAATATCTTTTGCTGATTTAGTTGAGATATTCATGGTTGTGAACTTTGTTGAAGCATCCATTGTGGATCATTCTATGGTTGACCATTCCATTCTTGAGGTGACCAAGAAGGTGGTACCCATTACTGTGGAGGTGGTGGAATAACCCATGGCATAGTCCATTGATTACAATACCAATTTGATGTAACTCCTCCTCAAGTTGAGCATTTTTCTTAAGTTTGTTTTTTATAATAACAAGAAGATCACATTGATCCATTTTGTGATTCTTTTTAAAAATGGAACAAGTTGTTATTTTATCAAGTGGACAGTACCTCAATGGATGTTTATCTCTACACCTATGATATTATATGGATAAAAGTTTAGTTTTTTTTTTCTTAGATTCAATCTAACATGGTGTTTAGATGTATATAAATATTAGTTTTAAAGTTTTCAAACTTTTCCATGGCTTGGATAACCTCACTATACCCTTTTCCTATTTTTATTTTTTTAACACTCACCTTTGTCCTAGAGTAGTTTTTGCATAGTTCAACAATGTCATTGATTCTCACTTTATTTATTACTGCCTTTCCTATGAGATTTAAATATTCTCTAGAGTCATCATTCAACCCTCTCAATAAAATTTCCTTGCTTATCTCTTCATCTAATCTATTCCCATTTATCTTGTGGATAAAAATGAATCTATCAAGATAATCCTCCATATTTTCATCTTCTTTTTGTTTCATTCTAAATATTTCTTCCTTATGGTCCCTTACCCTACAATATCCATGATATTGATCTAGGAATTCAATATCTATTTTAGTCCATGTGTGGATGGAATTAGGCTGTAATCCCATTATCCATCTCATGGTTTCATCCTTTAGGGTGGATGGAAAGAGTTTCAACTTTTGATCATGATTCCTATAGTCATAGGTTGGACAAACTACTAAATTAGAATAATAATTAATCATGATCTTAGAAAGACACTCCCCTAAAGGTTAACAATATGGATGGGGATATTTTTTCATGGGAGAACTATCATCAAGATATAATATAATAGGGTAAGTGAAAGTTATCTCTCAAAGAGGATTTATTCCATTTGGATTCAATACATTACCATTTATCTCTCCCATTTATTCCCATTGGATATTATAAATATTCCTCCTAGGTGGTGTGGCTTCATCTAAAGTAGTTGTAAGGATACTTAATTAGGATTCCATATGCAAGCTTTGTCTTAAAAGTTATTTTACCTTAGATTCCATTATATAAGAAGATGTACCTACTTCCAAGCATTCATCCCAAGGTTTAGGTGATGGGAATGGTGATTCTTCTTCAATGGTGTGAAATTACCCAAGCATTTCTTTCCTTAGAAGTTTTTCTTTCCCACATTATTATTGTGAGTTATTATTACCTATGGTTGTCTATTGGGTTTTTTTTAGGAATGCATCCTCCCTTTGAGTCTATTTGTCTATTCATAATTTTTTTAAGACTATGGGACTAAAATCTTAATCAATTGTTAGATTTAATTATACCCTATTAACACTCAAAAAATCCATGAAAATGAAGCCAAAAATGATGAGGGTCATTGTGTCATATGTATACATTTTACTTCATATCTAGAAAGAGGTGAAGCCCCATGTGTAGTTCAAAATTTAATTCAAATTCAACATTTAAACAATAAGAGAAAGTACAATATATAGATAATTTATCTCCTAGATTTAGAGAGTCAAACCTCATATTCATATCTCTTACGATCTCTCATTCTATCCCCTAAATCTCTCACAATCTTATCTTCTACAATTTATCTCCTAATATCTCTCAACACTCATATAAAATCCTATTATAATGTGATTATTATTCACGTAATAATAAATTATATTATTTTCTCCACTTATTATTTTCCCCACACACACTAATGATAATGTGGAGAACCTTTGTCTTAAGCACCCATGTCAGGACTCATCCTAACATCTCCCTACACCCCGCCTTAGTGTGAAAATGGGAAGAGGAAACATATGGACTAAATATCTCATAAAATGTTAGGTTTGGTCGATAATGCATCCAAATTTATAAAATGGGGATGTGCAATATTTATTTAAAATTGTCTTCATAGACTTATTTAATAGAAATTGATTGACGAAAAAGAACACATGATAAATATGACTAAAATATGCACAACAAGATTGATATATAATAAAAAACTAAAAGACTATATTCTAAAATCTATACTTAAAAGTTAACACAACTAAATAAAAGGTCAAAATAAACTTATACATCTATTGTCCTGAAAACTTAATTGAAATTTATAATATAAGATATATTAGAAATTAAACTCTTAAATAATCTAAGACATTTTTCAATTTATCTATAAAAATAATGATTAAAACTAATGACACATTAATCTTATAACAACTAAATTTTGTATACCCAATATTTAAAACTATAAACTACAAAAATTTAACAAATAAAACCCTCAAACAAGGGCTATGAAAAACCATAACATAAAATAGCCATGGGTTTTATAAAAGTGGTTTTGATGTAAAATTCATGCATTGGGAAGTAATCAATGCTATTAAATATATAAATTAGGTTGAGAATCCATTGTATAGATGGTTGAAATAGTTAATCAGGGATGTATTTATCAATTCAATGAAGTATGCAACCTCGAGATTTGATTGAAGATAGTTGAGAGAGGGCAATCTCAAATGGAAGAACTTAGGACATGAAATTAGTTTATGTAGGGATTTTACATTACCTTCTAAGGCATGGATGAATCTCACTTGAATAATGTCTTGTGCCCCTAACACACACACCCCCATTTTATCATATTTCAAATGGGGACCCATTATGATAAAATCTTTAATTGAGGAAGCCATGAACCTTAGAAGTCCATTTTCCTAATTGTTAGTTATTAATAGTCTAAGGTTACTATCATAAAGTCAAAATTTAAAACAAATCAAACCATAAAAATCAAATCTTAAACTAATATCTTAAGTTATTACATGCCTTGGGTTTTCATGAGTTATTTTTATATAGTATGGTTTATAAACTAATGGTATCAATATTTTGTCCTAGTTTTGCATGTATTTTACATAATCATATGACCATTGTTTGGGATTCATTAACTATGCCTCACTCCCATATCATTCAAAGAATTAGGCTATTAGAAAAAACACTAAGTTTTTTGACTTACTGAGCCTCTGCAGATTCCAAAAACTCAACAATGCAGAGACTTCTATTTTTCATCTGCAAATTTTAATGGTGTTGAGGTTCTGTAGTTTAACACTTATGCATTCTTGTAGCTTCAAGTGATTGAAAACTAGAAAACTTTCTACCCTATGGAACATCAAAAGGATTAAATAGACCTTTGCTCCACAGTGTAATGGTTTTTGTGCTTCCATGCTCTGAGTGATCGATGCATGGCATAGTTACACCTAAAATAAACTATGAGAGAGTTAAAGCATAGTAAAAATATATAGTCTAATAGCTTTGAGGCCCCAAATCCTATGACATAAGGGTTATTCCATGTGACTACTTTCTTATACTTGGGACCATCTGGGACATACACAATTCATTGAATAGGCTCTGAGCCTTTAAACACCCTGAGTCCCCATGTCATTGAGATCATACCACATGGATTGATCACATTGAATCATGACTATGGAGCATACACAATATAATGAAAGGATAACAAAGTTAAACTAATGAAATTTAGACAAATGTCATTTTATGAAATGTGATGCAACCTAGGTATGAATATACAAGATTGAAATCATGGCAAAATAACTAGTTAATGATTAATAGATAACTATTCCAAAAATATTGATCGAACACAATAACTTAACAAAATATCACCATGTAGAAAAAAAATACACCACCAAAGTTGAGTAACAAGTTTAAATCAAAATGGGAAATAAAAGAATAAAATTTGTTATTATTATTAATGTCAAACAAATGCATTCAATACTCAAACTTGGGAATAATATATGTAAAATATAACAAAGGAAGGATTCACTTTGACATTACTCTTTAAATCTAGAAATCATGTTTTTAAGCTCCCTAGTGTCATGAAATACCTAATTTATTTAGTGTGTAACCACACAACAAACTAGTTAGTTCATAGAGAGAATTGTAGAAGTTATCAAAGAACAATGGCTTCTTCTAGAAAATAGGGCAAATCTCCAATTACCTCTCGCTACTCATTCTCAAGAGGACCTAAATACATGGATACTATATTAGAGAGGATCGCATTAGATTTCAAATTCCTACATTACTTGTTGATTTTGCAAGAGATCATGTTTTTAAACCATATTCTATCAAAAACCAACTATCTCTCAAGGAGAAATAATACATAGATGACCTCCTGCCAATCAAGGAATAAGGCCTCCAACAAGTTGCAACCAAACTTGAGGTAATAACATGCATTGAACTACTCTAAGTTTTATTTGTTAATGAAATTGTTTCCATAGATATATTACATGTTTAAAAGGTTAATAATGTTGCTACATACATCTTGAGTAGGGCATATAAGAGATATTTTAGACTCCCCTTACTTGGAACCAATTACAACTAGGTTTCAGCCAATGTTTGGCTTGAGCATAACATAGTAGATGGGAAGTTGAAATAATGTCTTGTTAATGGCCAAAGGATGAATCCAAAAGGGTCCATCTCATCCAATTTCATAATCAAATTTAGGCCTAGATTTAGGATAACTATGGCCTTACTAAATATGTTTTATGGTTTTCCCAATATTATAAATCTTTAAGTTGAGCGGTTTCCAATGTTAAATATACTCTTGATATCTAAAAAACTAGTGACACTAGGGGAAATTATTAGTGACAAACTAAAGTCAAAGTTCCTCCATCTTGATCAAAGAACAACTGACAAATTTTTTTATATGGTGTCCTACTTGTTATACATAATCATGGGCACAATATACAATCCCTATGGTCATGAATGGTAGCATTTAATGGAATATATAAAAAACATAGTAGGATAAGACTACCCTTTCATGTTTTTACATAGATACAAAAATGAAATCAAGAGGATATTTGAGGAGATCTATCCTCAAATCTTCTAATCTATACATGACACTATAATGCCCAAATTATCAAAAAATATACGAAAAAGCTTGAATAAAATGGAAAAATAATGGTACTAACCTAATGTCAGTGTTATCAAGGTATAAGGAACAAGGACCACTCCCTTACTATTACCACACCATGTTCTAGATCACATAGTAGAAAGAGAAATTACATACCAAATTTATAACAACATTAATGAGGAACTAGGTCAAAAACATTTGGCCTACAATTTCAAAACTCCTCTAAGCATTAGAAAATAATCTGTTGTCAAATCACATTTTATTCATACTAGAAAGGCAAGTATTTAGTAAAATTTATAGGTTGCACATTTTAGAGAATGCTACCCAATAACAGGGTAAGGAGCATCTCCTACAACTTAAGAAGAAAAATAAAGTACATGTTTCTTATGGTTATGAAGAATATGAACATGACATAACATTTCTAAATATAGTAGATGATACTGAAGTTTGGATGAAAATGAGAAGTAAACCTATATCCATGGCTTGAGCACAACCACTTTAGTATGATCCAAAGGTAACTAAGGAAAAGCTACAAGCTACATGGAGCCATCATTGGCCTCCAAGACAACTGACTAGAATGTAGAAACATGATAAACCTCCCTCCCCTTTAGGATAACATACAAACTAGGTGATTCTAGCACTTAGAGAGAATCAGACCCTAAAATAAAGAGGGAAATTATAAGGGGTCTCCCTGGTGCCCAAGTATTTTATACATTAGTGACAACCAACATTTAAACTTTGGAGACATCCACTACAAGACACAAGTCATATAATTCTTTGCGGGGATAAAGGAGGAGCTATTTAGTAATGACACATTTTCCACCCCTCATTATAGTCACCCAAGTAAGTCTTTTATATTTTCTCCAAAATACTTTTCTATTTATTCTTACCACTACTAGTTCTCTCCAGTCCCCTATTTCTCCATAGGGAAGCCCTACATCTTCCATAACCACCTCAACATCATTCATCACATCTACTACAACCTCACCACCATCTCCAGTCATACCTCCTATCACTATTACTCCTATAGTTGTACTCCCATCTTATCTAGCTTCTAATCCACCCATCCTCACCTACCAGAGGAAGTATAAAGACTCTTCCTCTCCATCCAAAGGTAGACAACTAGAATAAAAACCATTACTTGGTCTTATAGTCATAAAATAGGGTGAGGAAGAATAATTAGAGGAAGTGTTAGATGCAATGGAATTAAAAAAAGAACTCGAGCATGTAGTATCTTTGGTTGATTATCTTATAGATGAAGAACCAAATGATGAAGAAAATGAGCTAGAAAAATCCAAGACATTGAGCTTGTAAGAGTATAAATTAAAGGAATCCTCTCCTAATGTGTCAAATCATTAGGTCTTCACACCAAAAAAATTAAGAGCCTATACAAGGTAGTTTTTTCTATTATTTCTTCAATTTATAATATTGATTAAGCTACAAATCTACCCACAACCATTAATGGGGTTATTTTATCTAGTTCTATTAGTTCTATTGATTTGATTAATCTTTATTCATTTCTAAAGCTAATAAGTACTCTAAAATTAGTCCATTTTGAGAATTTGGTCATTGTCTCTATTTTTAATCCTTGATGCCACCGACCCCCCAACAAAGGTCAGCCCAAATGAAATTCCCATGAAACAACCATTATCCATGCCTTGAACAATAATGACTATACAAGTTAATCTAGGATTGACCAAACTTTTGACTGAAGTTACACCTATGAATGAAACATCTCCATGGGAGAGGGTTGTTCAACTACCCCTCCATTTTCCTATTTAGATCAATGCATCCTTGGCACCCCCCACAATTTCACCAGCTCTCATGACTCCTTTTTCTTCCTAATCCTCACACCCGAACCAAGATATTTAAATGGGACAACTCATTATTCACCAATTGGTATAGGAAATGCAAGGTGCAAGGGATGGAAGGCATAATATGGTTATAATAAAACTTCCCACAATCTCCACTCGATTTGATAAATAGAGTGGGACTATTCAAAGGGTAAGGAATAGGAAGGTGATGATCACAAGAACCAAGGAAGAGGTGGAGTTTGAACAAAGAGAGAATCTTATCCCTTTAACCAAGAAGACCAAGAAAAATATGAATGAACCCAACAAGTATTTAGAGAATTTTAATTCTTTTGTGGATTTTGTAGGGGTGACAATGAAAGAAATGTTTAAAAATAAAAAAGATGCCTTAAAGAGCTTAAAATAGTTCCAATTATATAGGCATCTTAAGAAATTCTTGCTGATGAATAGAGTGAAGAAACTGAGTTGTATAGTATTTTGTATGAAAGTCAAGGTTTCCATGGTAGGAAGTAGTCAAATAGGACAATTATAGTCACATTTTGGAACAAGATGAAAGAGATGGAAAGGAGATTGAATTTTTTGGTCCAATGTTCTAGGACTAATTTTTTTAATCAATTAGATCTTATGACTAGTATGGATGCTTCTTGGTGCTTAAATTATGTAATGTTAAGAAGGGGTTCTTCCCTTAAATGACACAAGAAAATGAAAATCTTACTAGATGATTTACTCACTCATGAAGGGGAAACATTAAAAAGGTTGGTGGAAATGAGGGTTACTAATGTGAAAACCCCCATAGGAGATTTGGTCAATAGACCTAATTTTGAAAATATTCTTTAAGTGGATGTAGATAACTTCAAACAAGAAGTTGAGGGCACTGTTTATAGAACCAATGAAGAAATATTATAGTTGGTAAGTTTTGAAAAGGATAGAATAACTTAGGTAGAAGCTTTAGTTGATGAATTTAAGATCTCAGAAGCTGAGAAAGAAATATTGATAACTAAAGCTATTAATATTTTGAAGCCTTCATTACTTAATTTTGATATTATAAATAAGGAGTTTGAGATAATTTATGCATTATTTGAGGAGTTGAGATCCAATAAAATAGCTTCAGGGTCAGTTTCACATACATATTGGCTATCAATGCCACCCCAACATCATAAAACTCTAAGTTCCTTAGATTTGTTGTCATGCAAACTTCAATAGGCCCAATTCTGATTCCAAAAGGACCTTCTATAGTGAAATTGACTATGAATACACTTACCTCACTTACCTCTTCATTTAGTGGTGCCACATCAGTGCCTTGATGTAAAAATAACCATGTATTTACATGTTATTACTAAATTATAACTTTAGATCCCAATCTATTTAATATGCATGTATATTGTATTTTTAGCTAAAGAGGCTATTCTAAATGTGTACATGAGGCATGCATCTTTTTCATGGTCTTAGATGTATATTTATAGTTTTAAACTTGTAATTTTGGACAAAGGTTGAAGAGATGAGGAATCCCATCCCAAGCTATATATAGTTGTTCCTCCCATTTCCAAAGGGATGAGAGTTTTGGCTGCTAATATTAATAATAAATTTTGAGAAGTTTTGCTTGACTTAGTCTTTATGTGCAAATATTTATTCTTATCCAATTTTATGGATTGTATGGTACATGTTATCATTCTATATTTTAGTTATTTGGTTGTGTATGAGTTAAATCTTATTTAATATAGTTATTCATTTTAAGCTACAATTTATTTGGATTCCTTTTAGATGTGAATTATAATCCCTCTTTGCTGATGTAAAATAACATTCTAGTAAACCTAATTTTTTTGATTCACACATGTTTACTTATATTGTATTTTGTTCCCCTTTGAATATTTATTATGATTGATTATGGTTATGTTACATCAGATTAATATAAATATTAGTCTTTTGATTTCTTTTCCTCCCATAGACCAGATGCTAGTCTTGAATGGTTTTCATCTTGTGTGGCCTACATGCCTCTGTTTTGCCTTACCCTTCTTTTTTGAGTTTATTTTAGAATCCTACCATCTATCATTAAAACCATCGCCCTTATACCCACTTTAAGTATATTTAGGTTCATTCATAATCAACTCACCTATGGCAAACAATCTACATTTTTCACCCTTATTCCACTAGTAGGTTATTATAAAACCAAATACCCAACAACTCATGCCTTAGAGTGAAATATTTATTTGATCCTAAACTATTAAATAATACCTTATAATGTTAAGGTGTGTGTATAAAACCCATATGAATAGATTAAAACACCAAAAATGGGTGATAGGGTAAAACCTTCATCTCTATCTTTTTGAGAATGATCCTTTTGAGTTGCACTTAAAGCACCTATAAGGTTAACAAGATCTAACTTAGATGATAACTTGCTCTTACCACCTTTCTAAATCCATAAAAAGTCAAGGTCTTGCAAGGAAGTTAGGAGAGGACCTAGAGCCCAATAATTTTCCCCAAGTAGACAACCTTATTTCCCTATTCTCCCAATGGCCCAACAATAATATAAACAATTGAATAATCCTCCACCACCACCCACTCAGGCTCCAACCTAGCTAAGAGGTTGAATTATTAATGTTGTTGGATTCATGCATGATCTCTGTAGAAACCCAGAGAAATATCTCCTTACTTTTTCTCCCTCAAGATGAAGGACTATAGAGGAACATATCAATGCCTTCAAAACTAATTTAGGGATATTGAATGTAACCCACAAAGATGTGGATTAAATATTGTCCCCTTTCATGTTTCAAGTGTGGTTTATTATTTATTCCTAAATATTCTAAGGTTCTATCACAACTTGGTTTAACTATCAGGATAGTTTCTTAGCATAATTTGGCCAAGTCACTAGTCCAAGTGTTTTTTATCAACACTTTTCTAACATGAGGTGAGAGCCCAATGAACCAATCCAAGCATTCAATGCCAGATTTTAAAAGATGTAAAATAGACCAGATACTACCTATCAAAAAAATGAGGCATTGGCCCTTGAGATGTATAAAAATGCACTATATCCCATCTTTAATGTGTTTTTACTAAAAAATCATGGAATTATTTCACTAAATTTAGATTACATTGAAGCTATCAATATAGACAAGAAGTTAAACCCCCATATATAATCCTTGGCCTCACTTGATCTTGGCCTATTTTTTTTTTTTTTTAATATTTCACTCCAATCCCAAGTGTTAATTAGAATACTATATCCCAAGAATAGAACCAATTATACATCTTGGTGCCTTTAAATCATGCTTTGCCCAACCAACACCTTAGCTTCTTGAATAATTTTCATTTGCATCCAACCAACAAAGTTAAATTCAATCCTCAACCCCATTAAATATAGCTATACTACATAAGATACTAATTATGATTACACAAATATAGAATTTGAGTCAATCTAGAGGATGGTACAAAAATTAAGTAACGAGTTTTTGAACATGCATAAATGCACATGTAATATATGTGGACAAAATACTATCCATAATTTTGGATTCCAAAGATATAAATGACCATTCAATAGGTCTAGATAAAATTAAGAATATAAATCCCCATATAATAAGATACCTAAGATCAATATCATGGATAAAACTATTCCAAAATATTGTTGATTTCATAAAAATGCACAACACATAGATTTAAATTGTATCAAGTTCTTCACCACTTTTGAAATCTTCTAGCAGGAGGTAGAGAGGTAAGAAAATAATACACATCAAAAGGAATCATCTTCCTCCAATTATTTGGGATACCCAATCATAACAATGGTTTTCAAAACTTATGATTCTCCATTTCTAGAAGAAGGTGATAATGAACCAGAGGAAAACACAGACAAGATTCATACCTTCCAATAGTATAACCAAGCCAAGAATAATTATAATCTAAGGAGTAGATAGCCTATGACTAATTCAACACCTCTAAATAATACTATTACTACTCCTCTAGATCGGCAGGCTAATAAAAATCCACCTCCTCCAAATAAAGATGAGCATTTAAAAATTGTAGAACCCCCTAACAAAGGGGGATACAACATTGTTGAAGATATGAATAAGATTAAAACTAACATCAATCTACATGAGTTGGCCCAAATCACCAAACATAGTGAAATCTTATGCAAATCCTTAACTAGGAGGTTCACCCCTAATAAATCAAAAGTTGTGCATGTGAATGTGATGATGTATAAAGACAAACTATATGTGCCACCTTTTTTGTTGACAGCCAAAATATTCAAAAAGAATGTACACAACTATCTAGTCAATTCTTGAGCATCAAATAATGTGATGCCAATAGTTGTATGCAAAAAACTAGGTCTAAATCCTAAAAAATCAAAGAGGTTGGTTATTTAATTAGAAAAATCCTTGGTCCCATGTGTTGGATAATTAACCATCATGTGCATCTAGCTGGCATCTAAACCACATGTGCAATAGACTATTGATATATTAGTCATTGACATTATAGAAGCTTATGACCTCTTGATAAGTAGGGATTGGTCCAAAATGCTTAATGGGTACATGGCCATTGACTTTTTGCATATGTGGTTACCTTGGAATGGGTTACCCAACCAAATCTAAGTGGAACATGAACCCAAAATGAAACATATGATTAGAGAGTACAATGACAATAATGAAAAGGTAGTCTTTGTGTCTTCATATGTATGTGTGTACACTTTTACCACCAAATAGGAAAATGAATTGCATGAACAAGGATTTGAAGGTCCTTCCGAGATATAGACACTTCATTTCAATGGGGCTAGATCAAAACAAGGTTCAGGTGTTAGTGTAGACCTCACATATCTAGAAGGGCAGCAATATCTAGCATCTTATAGGTTACAATTCCCATGCACAAATAATAGGTCTAAGTATGAATCCCTAATCCTCAACCTCTAATTTACACTAAAGTATGCTGCCAAGTAGGTATAGGTCTTTAGCTATTCAAAGAGAAGAAAACTAGATAAAAGATTTAATGGTAACATCAACTGCTAACTTAACACAACTAAAAGAATCAAAGATGTGGAGATTTTCTATGGAATTAGTTCCCTATCCTTCTGTTTCAAATAATATAGACTATTTATAGGTATTCAAGGATTATTAATAAATCATGTAGTTTATTAATAATTATGGAGCCTTTGAGTCTCAGCTGATAGGCAAAAATGACATCAAACCTATGCACATTGAATATCTAAGACAATAGGGTGTTCTACAGCTAAAATAAAACCACATTACTTTAAGGATGGTTTCTTTAGAGTAATCCTTTGATATTGATCCAAAATATCAAAAGCAAAAGTAGCTCAAGGCAACTGAGTTTGAATTCACCAAATATAACTTAAGGACTAATCAACATCCCCAATATGTGAATGCGGGCCTCAAAAACATTAAGGATGAAAATTAGATACTTAAGACATTACTCATAAACTGCAAGGATGTCATTGCATGAATGTATGATGAATTGTACATATTTGACCCTCGTGTAATCACTCACATTGTCCCCTTAAACCTGATCACAAGCCTTTTAGGAAAAGATAGAGGCTAGTGAATCTAATCCTAGAACCTATTATATAGATAAAAGTATGGAAACTCCTAGATGCTAAAATCATATTTCCAATCAGGCACTCAACTTGGGTATCCAATCTAATACTAGTAAGAAATAAAAATGGGGAAATTAAATTATGCATTGACTTCAAGAATTTGAACAAAAATTCAAAGAAAGATAATTAAAATTTACCTTCTCTAAATGAGGTGATTCAAATGGTAAAAAAAATAGAGATGATGTCCTTTTTGGATAGGTTATTTATTTATAATCATGTCTTATTTGAAGAAGAAGACATGATGAAGACTGCATTCACCACCAAGTGGAGAACTTTTACATATAAAATGATGTCATTCAGCCTAATGAATGCAAGAACCATCTTCTAGAGAGAAATGGATTTTGATTTATATGGGTTGGTTGGTAAATGTATAATTATCTACATGGATTATCTCATCATGTTTAAACAAAAACCAAACTAAGCATGTTGATCACTTGCATAGAGTCTTTGACTGATGCATAAAATATGAGGTCTCCCTAAACCCAAAGAACATCTTTAGAGTCACTAAGGGAAAATTTTTAGGCCATTTTATGACTAAATATGGAATTTCCATTGATCTATATATAATCCAAGCCATCTCCAAGCTAACACCTACCAAAAACAAGAAGGAGCTAAAGTCATTCTTTGGAAAGATCAAATTTGTCAAAAAATTCATTTATGGTTTTGCCATAATAGTCAAGCCATTGAATGCTATGCTAAAACAAGATGCAAATGTAGAGTGGAAAATAAAACCCCATAAGGCCTTCAAAGATATCAAAACTATTATGGCTCATGCTAAGGATTTTTACCTCTATACATTTGCTTCAGATCATACCATAGCTACAATATTAACACAAATGGTAGAAGGAAATGAAAATCCCATTGATTTAATGAGTACTAACCTGAAAGATGTTGAACTAAGATATTCTATTATAGATAAGAAAATTTATGCCTTGATGAAATCCCTCAATAAATTCAGGCACTACATCTTGTAAAACAAAACTACTCCATTGTTCTAGACCCAATTATCAAACTTACGCTAGGAAATAATGAATTAGGTAAAAGGAGAGGTAAATGGATGGAAAATTTATAAGATTTTTATCTAGAGATTAGACCTAAAAAAATTTTAAAGGCCAAGGTATTATCTAGTAGATGACTCAAAATGACCCATGCATTAGTAATAAACAAATCAATGAAACTCAAATAACTAGAGGTGATTGTTACTCTCAGATGGCTCATTACTTACTCATAGGTACATGAACTATTGAATTAAATATATAATAAATACAAGCTCTTGAGCTTAAATCAACCCACTACATGATAAATAAGGAAGTCCTATATAGAAAAACTACAAAGACATCTATCTCATATGCATGTCAAAAGAAGAAGCTAAGGATATCCTAGAGGACTTGCACCAAAGGATAGGTAGTGGAAACCCCTAAGGCAATATTATGTCTCATAATAATTTAAGGATAGGGAACTACTAGTCCACAATATTCAAGGATGCTCATAACCACATCAAAACCTACCAGGAATGTTAGATATTTTCTAAGAGGGAAGTGAATGATGTTATGCCTTTGTAGTTAATTATTGAAGGACATCCCTTTACCCAATGGGGTATTGATTTTATTAGGGTAATAAACCCAAACACTTCATTAGGACATAAGTTTTTCCTCACAACTATAGATTACTACACTAGGTGGATAGAAGATGTACCAATAAAAAACTCTAGAGTAATTAAATTTTGAAGAAAAATATCATGACCAACATTGTTACCATTTTTCCCTAGTTTGTGATAATGGTCCAACTTTAAAGTCATCTAAACTCATAGAATGGGCTTATGATAATCAAATTAAAGTGAAATTCTCTTCAAATTATTATCCACAGGGAGTAGAGTCATTGAATCCACCAATAAAAATCTGGTAGATGCCATTAAGAAATCACTACAAGATAAACCATGATAATGGCATATATTGATGAAATATGAACTGTGAGATGATAAAACCATACACAAACAAGATCTTAAAATGTTACTTTTTCTATTGGTATAAATGGACAACAACAAATTTTCTCTATAACTCTCAAGATACCAACATACTAATTTATGCAAGAGTATATGGGTGAAGATTAAATATTATAGTGTAGGCTATTAGATATAGTCCACATGGAATACAAAAGAAATAAATCCCTACACCACTTTAGTAAACATCAGGATATTGTCAAGTGATGGTTTGATAAAAGATCCAAAATCAAAGCATTCAGGGTTTAGACCTAGTGCTTTTATGGGGTAAAGCCCATGAAAAGAAAGGATAACATGAAAAGTTCACTCCCTTATGGATTGGATCATATAAAATATTATAAATCCTTAGTAAGAATGCCTTTAGATTAAAAGACCTTTAAGGCAATGACCTTGCCTTTTTAGTCAATGGGTCATTTTTGAAGCATTACTTCATGGCTTACCAACTAGAGACATATCAAAGTAAACTATGAGTAATGTTTAGATTAGTAATAGGATATATTTTTTGTTTTCAATTTTTTAATTTTAGTAGATTAGCATTTTAACTGCTTTCTAGGCTAACTTTCCTCTTTTAAGCACATTGTTTTCTAGATTAGTCATTCTGCTTTTTATGTTAAATTCTTAAAATGTAGAACTATCTCACCAATTTATTGAGTAGAAAGTACAATGATAATCCAAAAAAAATGGGATGAAATATAAAAGGGCACCATTGGTATTTATGGAGGTTTATTATGAAAGTATAATATTATCTGGTATTGAGATATGTATTGTGACTAAGATAAATTTTACTTATATCCAATAAGTTTTTTATGTTTTAGGTACTTGTTTTGATATATTCATGTAAATTTTGAAAATATTTACACTTCTAAATATTCATCACACTATTATATGATAAAAAATTGATATGAAATAATAAAAAATAAAACTTGGTATACACTAATAGGGACATATTGACAAATAAGTTTTCTTATTCATACAACTAGCCAATGATTGTCCCCAACCCTTCTTCTATCTGTGTTGGGAAAAAAATCCTATAAATTGATAACAAATGGGTGATTTGAATAACATCTACTAGGGTTATAGATGCATGGATAGTAGTAAAACAAGTATTTTAGTGGGGCCAAAGGGACCTCTAATGGGGCTATAGATACTTGGCTAGAAGTAGAGCAATACACAGGCTTTATTTTTATTAAAAAATTAAAATTCAATATGAAACATACAATTTTTATTTAACTCTTCATTAAAATTTTAGAACCAAAGAAAATTTATCTCATTATACCACACATAAAATCAGAATGGAGAGGTTAGTATGTTGTATGAAGAAATAATATTTGTTACGGAGTCTTGGTTTCCTTACTCTTTCTTAGTCAAATTGAAGTTTGTTTGTTATATATTACTAAAATTATGGGATCTCAAAATACTTAGGGGTATTTTCTCCTATAAGTCACCATTTTTTTTGCTCCTAACACACACACACCCCTTTTTATTAGATTTAAAATGGGGACCGATTATGATAAAATATTTAATTGAGGAAGCCATGCACCTTAGAAGTCCATTTTTATAATTGTACTTTATTCATAGTCTAAGGTTACTATCATGAAGTCAAAATTTACAATAATTCAAATAATAAAAATAAAATATTGAACTAATATCTTAAGTTATTATAAGCCTTGGGTTTTCATGAGTTTTTTTCCTATATTATGGTTTATAAACAAATGGTATCAATATTTTGTCCTAGTTTTGCATCTATTTTATGTAATCATAAGACCATTGACCAGATTCATGAAACACCCTAAGCGGGCCCCACTTTAGTTACTCAGGATTTTTGCATGCCTCACTTCCACATCATTTAGAGCATCAAGATATTAGAAAATTTGTAAAATTCTAAGTTTTTTGACTTATTGAGACTCCAAACATACTGTAAACCTAACAACACAAAAACTTCACTTTTTCATCTACAAATTTTAATGCCTCTATAGTTTAATACCTCTAAGATCCCATAGCTTTGAGTGATTGAACACTTAATAAGAATTCTATCAAATATAACCCCAATAGGATTACATATACCTTTATTTTATAGTGAAATGATTTTATGTTTTCATGCTCCAAGCTATGTGTGGCACAATTATGACTCAATTTAACTACAAGAGAGTCAAAGCATAGTTAAAATGTATAGTCTAATAAATCTAAAGCCCTGAACTCCCACACCACTAAGGTCATTTCACGTGTCTAATTTTTTTTACTCAGGACTAGTTGGGACAAACATAGTTGATTAAATAGGCTTAGAACCTCCAAACATCTTAAGTCCCTACACCATCGATATTATGCCACATAGTTTGATGACATTGACTCATGACTATGGAGCATAAGAAAGACAATGAAAGGCTAAAAGAGCTAAACGAACAAAATCTAGACAAATGTCATTTTCCAAAATGGGATGCAGTCAAGGTATGAATATATAAGGATGACAACATGGCACAATAACTAGTAAATGATTAATTTATAGTTGTTCCAAAAATAGTGATTAAACAAAGGAACTTAAAAAAATTTCATCATGTGGAAAACAAACCAACCCACCAAATCTGAGTAACAAGTTTAAATTAAAATGGGAAATAAAAGAATAAAAGTTCATTATTGGTATTAATGGTGTATGAATGCATTCAATACTTAGGATTGGGAATAATATATGCAAAATCTATGCAAAGGGGGAATTCACTTTGACATTACTCTTTCAATCTAATGATCACATTTTTGAGCTCCCTAGTGTCCTAAAAACCCTAATTTATTTAATGAGAAACCACATAATGAACTAGTTACTTCACATAGATAACTTCAATAGTTATCAAAGAATAATGGCTTCTTATAGAAAATAAGGAAAATCTCTAGTTCCGTATTCCTACTCATTCTTAGGAGGAATTGAATACATGGATACTATATTTGAGAGGAGCACATTATATTTAAAATTCATACATTAAATAGCACTTTAGGCAGAGCTCAAGTTTGCAAAACCATATTCTGCCAAGGACCAACTAACTCTCAAAGAGAAGCAATACATAGATGACCTCCTGCTAATCAAGGAACAAGGCTTCCACCAAACTACAACCAAACCTGAGGTAATACCATGAATTGACCTAATCTAAGTTTTATTTGTTAATGAAACTATTTTCAGAGATATATTGTATGTTATAAAGGTTAATAATTCTACTGCATACATCTCAAGTAGGGTATTTGAGAGATATCTTAGACTTCCCTTACTCAAAATTGGTTACAACTAGGTTTTAGCCAATGCTTGGCTTGAGTATAACACAATAAATAGGATTTTGAAATAATGTCTTGCTAAAGACTAAAGGATGAATCCCAAAGGGGCTATCTAATCTAATTTCATCATCAAATTCAGACATGAAATTAGGATAACTATAACCTTGTTAAATAAGTTATATGATTTTTATAGTATTGTAAATGTCTAGGTTGAATGGGTTCCATTGTTAGATATAATCCTAACATCTGAAAAACTAGTGATACTAGGGGAAATTATCAGTGCCAAAGATCAACTAATGAAAACTTCTATATAATGTCATAGTTGTTAGATATAGTCCTAGACATGGTATGAAATCCTTATGGTCAATAATGGTAGATTTTGATTGAATATATTTCAAAAAGGGTATGAAAAGAGTAATATTTCATGTTTGTACATAGATACAAAAATAAAATCAAGAGGATATGCGAGGAGGTCTATCATCAAATCTTCTAGGCTATACAGGGCACTATAATGCCTATGTTATGAAAAAATATAAGGAAAATCCTAAACAAAATGGGAGACTAATACTACTACCTTGATGTCATTGTTATTAGGGTAGAAATAACAAGGACCACTCTTTTAATACTACCACACCATGTTCTGGATCACATGGTGGAAAAAGAAATTGCATACTAAATTTATAACATTGATGAAGAACTAGGTTGAAGACATTTGGCCTAGTATTTCAAAACTCTCTAATCATTAGACAACATAAATATGTTGTTAGATCACATTTTCTTCATGTTGGCAATGCTAGGAATCAATACAATTTACATGTGGTACATTTTAGAGAATAGGACCCTTGGAACATGGTAAAGGGTATCTCCTACTGCACAAGGAGAAGAATAAAATATAAGTTTCTTATGGTCATGAGGAATATGAACATGACACAATATTTTTAAATGTAGCAAATGATACTAAAGTTTAAATGAAAATGAGAAGTAAACCAATATCCATGGCTTGGGCATAAGCCCTTAAGTATGATCTAGAGGTAACTGAGGAAAAGGTACAAGTTACATGGAGTCATAGCTAATGTCCAAGATAACTAACCAAAATGCAACAATAGGATAGATATCCCTCCCATTTAGGAGAGAATGAAAATTAGGAACTAGATGATTATATCACTTAGAGAGAATTTGACCCTCAAATTAGGAGGGAAATTGTAAGGGATCTTCTAGGTCCCTAAGTATCTTCTACATCAATGGTAGATAATATTCAAACTTTGGAGACAACCACTATAAGGCACATTCCATTTAATTCTTTATGGGGACAAAAGAGGAGATATTTAGTAATGACACCTTTTTCACACCTGACTATGATCACCCAAGAAAGTCTTTTGAATTTTCTCTAGACTAATTTCTTATATATTCCTACGACCCATGGTTCTCCCCAGGCAAGCTTTGTATCTTCAACAACCACTTCAACACCATTCATCACATCTACTACTCCCTTACAACCATCTCTAACCATAACTCCTATCACTATTACTCCTAAAGCTATCCCCCCATCTTATCCACTTTCCACTCCACCGATATTCACCTACCAGAGGAAGCATAAAGACTCTTCCCCTCCCTCCAAAGATAAACAATTATAAGAAATACCATCACTTAGTCTTCTAGTCATAGAAGAGGAGGATGAAGAAGTAGAGGAAGTGTTAGATGTAAAGGAACAAAAAAAATAAGATGAACTTGATCATATAGTATCTCTGGTCGATTATCCTATAGATGGAGAGATAGAAGATGAACAATCTGAGCTAGAAAAGGCCAAGACCTTGCCTAGGAGAATATAAATTAAAGGAAGCCTCTCTTGATGTGTAAAAACATTAGGTCCTCTCTTTAGTTTCTAGTATTATTCAACTATAAGTCTACCCCTAGCCATTATTGGGGCTATTTTATCTAGTTATATTAGTCCTATTGATTTGATTATTCTTTCTTCATATCCAAAGATAATAAGGATTCCAAAATCAATCCATTTTGAGAATTTTATCACTGTCTCTATTTTTAATCCTTGGATGCC
>JARHVA010002514.1:2510000-2515027 GCA_037957365.1 Torreya grandis
TCCTTACTACGTTTTATTTTTGGTGTGATATAATAGCTTACAAAAAATTTTGGTCCTTTGATTTCTTGTCCTACCTTAGTCCAAGTGTTGGTCTTGAAGGGTTTTCATCTTATGTGGTCCATAAGCCTCTTTTCTGCCTTACCCTTCTTTCCTTTTTGAGTTTATTTTGGAATTCTAACCACTATATTTAAAACCATCATCTTTCCACTCACTTTAAGTAGATTTAGTTTCATTCATATTCAAATCACCCATGGTAAACAATCTACATCATTCACTCCTATTCCACCACCTGGTTATTATAAAAACAGATACCCATTAACTCGTGCATTGGATTGAAATCTTTCTCTTATCCTAAAATATTGGAGGCTACCTCATAGGGTTACTAGGGTGTGCATAAAGCTCACATCAACACAATGTATCTAAGGTGGAATAATGCACAGTGGTATTAATTCATGGAAATGTTGATTCATCAAGCATGGATAGACTTGAATGAGATAAATCAAGAGTAGTATTCTATTTGGATGTAAATGTCATGTGAAGAGACAAGGTCTTAAAAGATATTTAGAGATTTAAAAATGTCATATCAATGTGTTGGTCTAAGATAGATCTTAGAAAATAAGTGAATGATGATTCACTGAGTTGAATAGATTTTTGTATGGTGAATAGAGGTACAAGATCTAATCACACTAGTCTACATAAGTTTATTTCTATGCCCTTAACATTTGGCATGTCTAGGGATATGTGTGGCCAACTTGTGGCTTACATACCTCTTTTATATTCTTGTTACATTTCTCTATATTATTAGTTAGGTTGACCTATGGAATAACCATGGCTAAGTAGACTATATATAGGAGGTATTGGTTAGTCTTTGATCATCATATTAAGTATTTTGCTCTTATTGCATTATTGTGGATGTTTCCCTCTCAAAATGGCTTTGATATATTATCTAGTATTCCACTCTACTATCAATTATTTCTATGTGATCTCTTATCTTTATATATTATGTGTGATATATAATAATTCTTTGTGAAAATCCAAGTAATTTCCTTATAAGTGGTATTAAAGCATATATTTGGCAAGTTTCCTACAACACATTTTTTTGGATTTGGTAAGGCATGACTTTTATGAGTAGAGGGAGTGAAAAAAACATAACTTGCAATCTAGGATTAATAATTATTTTTTATTAGTGTAGTATTGTTTGAAATATTTTTTTGAAAAAAAATATTTAAAAAAAAGTGTCAAAATGTTTTTGCCCTTTGCACATTTTTAGGGATTGGATTCGTCTCAGTGAGATGATCACAATGGTATATTCTATTAGTACATTTTTTTGGTACCAAAATTTTTCACTCTAGTGCATAAAAGCAGTCATTAGATTCATCTTGGTGAGGCCTTCACAATGGTACCATCTCCTAGTACACATTTTATGGGGTGAAAACCTTCCTAGGGATTGTGTATGGTGGGTCCTACTACTTATGGAAAAAAGGGGGGGCAAGAAACTCCTAAGACTCATTCTAGGGATGACATGGAATCTAGAACTTTAGATCCATTACTTTCTTAACTTCAGGATGATATAAAGGGATTGGTGTGGTAAGATGACTTTGTTGTAGTTCAAACTGATGTTTTAGGGATGTATGAATAGATTAATGAGATACACACTCAATTTCATCAAATCAATATGTAATTGGCTTCCATTTCATCTCAGTTACAACGAAATAACCCTCCACTTCATCATTCAGATCCTCCTCCTCTCAACACTAACAATTCTAATCCTGGTGTGAAATTGATGTTTCCAAAAGTGGACATGTGTAAGTTTTATGGTAAGGATCATCTCACTTGTATTTCCCAAATTAATGATTTATTTAATCTGCACCAAACTCCTTGTTCTAAAAAGGTGATAGTGGTGTCTCTATATCTGAAACTTGAGCAGTTCATTTGGTATCACTAGTTTTTTGATCAAAAGAAAAATAATGGTGATCATGTTACATGGTCTATTTTCACTGATGAGTTATTATATCATTATTAAAATAATGTCTCTGAGAACTACTTCAACTAGTTAACCAAACTATGTTAAATAAGAACTCTGAAGGATTATAATCATCAATTTTAGAATCTATCTTTATAGGTGGAAGACACCACTGATGAAAATTTGACTGATCATTTTTTAGGTGGACTCAAAGATAGAAACCAATTAGAGGTTTGGATGTTTAATCCATTATTTGTATTAGAGACTATCCTAAGGGCATGCATGGTAGAAGAAAAAGAGATGGTCAAATAGAAAACTTTCACTATTAGTTATGATTACACCTTTCCATCACCATCATTTCCTAAACCCAACATATTAACACCTCATCAAACTGAGGAGAAGTGAGACAAAGGGTTGTTTTATGTTTGTGATAACAAATAGAGCAAAGGACATCGCTATGATGAAAACAATTTATTTTACATTGAAGGTGCCAATGAGGATGACGATTATGAGGAGGCAATTGGTGAGGATGTAGAAGGACTAGATGAGGAATCTAAATACTCTCAAACTATTATTTTATGTCATGCCCTTTTAGGTATTAGTACGCTCAAACTCTTAAGGTGGTGGGTTTCCTTAAGAAATAGAAGGTCACTATATTGATTGATTCTAGGAGCACACACAACTTCATCAACTATATGTTGAATGCTCATTTGAAATGTTTCATTTATCCTACTCAAAAATTTTAGGTCATGATTACAAATGGTAGTATTATTAGCTATTAAGTAAAATTTTTTAGTATTAAGATGGACATGGGAGACTACCTATTAGATTCTCCTATGTTTGCTATTCCCATTGGTGGAGCTAACATTATTCGAGGAGTATAGTGGCTCACTACTTTGGGTAATATTGAGATGAATTTCCAAGAATTATTCATGCATTTTCATTTTTAAGGAAGGATATTTGAGATAAGGGGATTAAGGGTTAAATATACACAACTTGTTAGCTCCCATCAAATGACCAATATTTTTTGGAAAAGGTGCTGAGGGATTTTTAGCTCACTTATTCTCCATTGAAGTCTAGCCAACTCAGCCATCTACACTTCCTAATCTACAACAAGGGATTGATGCCCATTCTATTGTTTTTGGTTACATGTCAAAATGACTTCTACTTAGCTACATGCATGATCATGCCATAAAATGTATTTTTGGTAGTACACCACCTAAAATCAGGCCACACATTATCCCTATGACCCAAAAATTGAAATTGAAAATATGGTACAAGAGATGTTGGATGTAGGAATCATTTGACACAACCAATGTGAATATTCTTTACCAGTTGTCATGGTGAGAAAGAAATATGACACTTGGATAATGTGCCTTGACTATAGAGTTCTCAATAAGTACACTATCAAAGATAAGTTTCTTATTCTATTCATTGATGATTTGCTAGATGAATTGCATGGTGCTCTTTATTTTACAAAGTTATATATGTGTTCTGGATATCATCAAATCTAGATTCGTGATTAAGATATACCAAAAATAACTTTCAAAAATCACGAGGTCCATTATGAGTTTATGGTTATGCATTTTGGTCTAACAAATACATCATCCACCTTTCAAATTTTGATGAATACTATTTTTTAGGACATTTTTTAGGAAATTATTTTTAGTGTTTTTTGATGATATCCTCATTTTATATTAAAAATTAGGGAAGACCTTTTGCAACATGTGAAATAGGTAATTTCAATTATGGAACAACATCAGTTGTATGCCAAACCTTCCAAGTGTACTTTTAGAGATCATAAGGTTGAGTATTTCGGTCATATGATTTCACATGGAGTGAAAATGGATCCTAAAAAATCCAAGTAATAGTGGATTGGCCGATTACCAAGACACTCAAGAAACCAAAGGGATTTCTTGGGCTAACTAGTTACTATCATAGGTTTTTAAAAATTATGGTAGTATTACAACCCTACTCACCTCTTTGTTAAAGAACTACTCCTTCTAGTCGAATGATATAGCTACCAAGACATTTGAACAATTGAAACTAGATATGTACACCACTCTAGTGTTGGTCACTCCTAATTTTTATAAGACTTTTGTGGTTGAATGTGATGTATCTGGATATGGTATGGGTGTTGTGCTCATGCAATAAGGTAGACCACTTGAATTTGAAAGTCACCAACTGAAGGGTAAAAATTAGTTCAAGGCCCATTTATGAGAAGGAAATGATGGCTATTCTACATGAAGTCAAATAATGGAGACCTTATTTGATGGGTTGTAACTTTTAGGTAAACATTGATCATGATAGTTTTAAATATTTTTTAGAATAATGGTTATCATCATAAGAATAACAAAAATGGGTAATAAATATGTTAGGCTATAATTTCTTAATAGTCTACAAGAAAGACAAGGAAAATGTTGTGGAAGATGCACTATTCATGAGGGATGAATCAATTGAGGAATCGCTATGTGCCATGACCATTTGGAAGGTAGATTTTCTAGAGGAAGCAAGATCAAAATGGGAAAATGATAGTGCTACCCATGATTTGATTCAATATCTTTAGCAAGGTTTGGGTGGATTTGAAAAATTCACATGGAAAGGTAATGCATTATGGTATAAAGATAGATTATACCTATGGAAGAATTCTCTTTTCAAACAAAAATCCTTTAGAAATTTCAAATAACTCCACTTGGGGGTCATTCAAGATTTTTGAAAACCTATTTTAGAATCAAGCAGGAATTTTTTTGGGAAGGACTAAAGGGGGATGCCTAGAAATAAGTGGTTGAATGTATGATCAGTAAATAAAATAAATGTGAAACCATAAAAACCACATGTATTTTTTAACCTTTATCCATCCCTAGCCAATGTTGGGAAGAGTTGTATATAGATTTCATTACATGGTTATTGAGATCTGATGGTCAAAATGTTATCATGGTTGTTGTGGATCATCTTAGTAAGTATGTTCATTTTTTTAATTTATCACAACCATTTGTTGCTAGCATAGTAGCTTATGATTTTTTCAATATATTTTAGAAACTACATGATACTCCTAAGATAATTG
>JARHVA010002515.1:0-200000 GCA_037957365.1 Torreya grandis
AGAACGTTGTATAAAAATAGAATATTATTTGATGACTATATTCATTAGGTTATTAAATTTCTCTTCTTCAAACCCTAATAGGATAGGTGACCTACAAAATATAAGTAAAATGATTTGTTTTGGGGCATGTGCTCCAAGTCAATAAGTTTTTAAGTACTAGGTGCTTATGAAACCCCTTAATGGTACATAATATTAAAGGTAACACATCAAGTAAAATGCAATTCATCCAACCAATATGGTGTAATGTAAGTGTGTCACTATCATGATCTTCAATGATATAATGAATTTTCTCTAATATTGATTTCTTCTAAAATGATAAATAGAATCATTTTTAATATATATTAAATTCTCTTTCATTTTTCCTTAGATTCTAAGATGATTTACATATGTTTGTAGTCATTCATTATCCTAAATACACTAATGCATTTGTGTACTTTAATACCACTTAAGACCATATTGATGTGACAATTGACATAAAAAGACAAAATAAATGGTAATCCAAGACCATTACCCATTAAGAATCCTAATGAGTGAAAATGGACCACAACTACACAAACCTAGACTATACATATCTATGGGAACCACCATAAATAATGGAAAATAAAGGGGGAGATAATAATTGGGATATAGAAAAAGAGGAGCATGAACAAAAATGACCAAACATAAAAAAGTGTGCCAATAAATTGTAATCTTAACCAATAATCAATGAAAACATAGATACCCTAAAATACTGTAATTTAACAACTAATAAATACATAGGGACCATTTTTAAGTGACTACATAATGTGTCACTTGTGTATGTGTGTGTCTACATGTGCATGCACATAAATATCAAATAAAAACATTCATATTGAGGATACAAATTTTTTATGCCTCCTGAACCTCCCATAACAAACTTTTATGCATATGTGAAACTTGCAAGAACATGTACACTTGGATGAATGCCATTAATAATACTTTGTTGAAATCTAGAGTGAAGTGCTTAAAACAACACTCATAGTTATTAATAAATATTTGATGATGCCATTATAAAATCACATGCATATAAATCTTTACTAAACCCTACATACATTTATTATTAAAATATTTAATGATAAAAAATCAAGGCTAAAGTAATAATATAGTAATAAAAAAGTTATTTTAAATAAATATGATGTAATATAAATGAAACTTATAGTTAGAAACCATTATCATATATGGGCTTACACACTTGAATAAAATAATAAGTACTATAAATTAGAGATAGACACTATTAGTCATGGGCCTAAAAATCCATTCTAAGGAGTGTGGTAATGCACATGGCCCAATAACATGTTCCTGAATACAATATATGCCACCCCGTGCATCCCTTCCCCCCCTTCCCCCCCTTCTTGAAATTTTCTATGAACCTTATAACCACATATATCAAAATAAATGAATTAATTAGTATCACGTGTAAGATAAGGTGCACAAACCTTGATGTCTGACATATAAATATGTCATCTCTATGTAGATAATAAATTCTAGTATTATACACTTGACAATGTGACTTTTGACCTGCTTTCATCATACATAACTTATATTCACATATTTCCCTCTTATTCATGATTCTCTCACATCCACATGTTTGATATAAAAGTTTGACCCTCTCACTTTTTCTATCAATCATGTGCATGAACCGCTCATACTTTATCAAACAAGATAAATATATACTCAAACATATCAAGATCATTAGTTCCACATTCATGTCTACTCAACACTATTGTCTGGCTCAAATAGTTTTATCAATGATATTGACTATAGGGTGACATTACTGATCCTCACCTATCAACAACTAATTTTCAAAATTAAATCATCCCTATGAGTTGGTCCATTTTCCTAGCATGTCAATGGGATGATAAATTACCCAAATGGATGCATATAAATACAAATCAAATCCACACTTTTTACTCATTTGGAACTTTTTTATCAAGCATATTTACACTCCTACACATTGATAAAATCTTCTCTATTCTTCTCAAATTGAAAATCCACCACTAACATTAGTCATCAGCCAAGTCTAAAGCACACCAAGTCAAGTCAAGAGAAAATATTATTGAGTATCAAAATCTAGATGTTAAGTGCATTAATATAAGAAAGGAGTACAATTGTACATTCAAATTAACTGGAATAACTACACGTGTTTGAATTTCCTCTTTAGAGTATTGGATACATAGGTAGAATTTAATCATCAATGAATCTGATTGGGGTTAACTTAGCTCCTTACAATTCCCAAGTTTTTTTATTTTTTTTGCAAATAGACTTAGGGTTTTGAGAATAAAGAGAGTGATTTATGGACTTACACATATATTCAGGTCTCAAGATCACACACACATAGGTGTAAATTCACACATAACTTGATATAAAATCATAGAGATATAAATCAACCCATGATAGTAATGCCCACCTAAATCAATGACATCGATGATTTCACACTAATCTAACATTAGTGACCTTACATGAAAAAATAGTTAGTTGTAGATCTGAATGACTCTCAAGCTTGCTTCTATCCCCTTTCCACTATTATAAGTTATTCATAGTTAGTTAGCGGATTAGGAAAGATATTATATTTAAATATTTAGTCATTTTTATATTTATCACATGCCACTAATCAAATCTATTTCACTAGTTTATATTCAGATTTATTCTTAAATGACATACTTTACAATTCAAAATACATTAAATTTTTTAATCTTAATTATGGTTTTAAAATCCAAATAAGCATAAAACATATTGTTGAACCTGTATGTTTATTGAACATTTCCAAACCCTAAGTTTCCCATAGGGTTTCATCTTTCTATCTAGGATTTAATATTTATTTCCTCAATCTATGCCAGCCCTCATCCCAGGCATATGATTCATCCATGTGTTTCTATCTTACCATTTGAGATAAGGAAAAGTGTTAATGATATGGACTGTATGCATAATTATATTTATATGAATACATCTATGTAATAGGTTTATGTATATATTCCTCGTGATTTATTGTTATCTATGCTTATTGCATGATCCCTCATAAAAATCATTCTATATTTTTAAGATAATGTATTTTAGCTAGAGAAAAGATATATTACTTTACATAAATTTATAGCTCCTCACACCATAACTACCATTACACCACCAATTACTCATTTGTCATAATATGGTTATAGATTTAGAATTTAAAAAAATATGGATACAATGTTCAAGGCTTAGGAAAACATACATAAGGCATCATTGATTTGATTCCTATATCTACTAAAAAAGGATGACTATACCCTAGTACATATATCATTCACATGTCAATAAAGATATTAAATAAACTAATGACTATGAGGGTACAACATAAGATATATATACACCCCCTGATGTTCCTATTAATAATAATGTCCATGAAGAAAGTTATGATAAATCAAAAATTAAGAAATATTTTCCATTATAGAATCAATAAAGATTATTAATAACAAAGGTCAAACATATATTAATAGATATTAATATGGGTATAAACATGTTCAATGAATATTTTTTACAAGCATTAGATTTCATTTACAAGTCACATCAATACATCAAATAAATTTATACTATACAACCAAGAGTATTTTATACTATATCATTAGAGGTTATTTTTTAACCCAATACAAGGAATACTTTATTACAAATAATGCCTAATATTATATAGTTCAATTTTTTATTAGTACAAATTTGGATATACAGTATGGAATCCATATAATATACACTACTTAGGAGTGTGTAATTCATGCATGATGAACAATGGTATATATCTCCTATAGATGATGATCCTTTTATGTACTACACCTCATCATAATTTGTTCACAAATGAAGGTAATTTTGGATTACCTGAACGTCCTCATCAAATGTTATATAAGCTACTTGAATACAATCTTATATCACTATCACCACCTAGAGGGTTTGATCTAAATAGACCCTTTCCTTGAGGATATGATGGCACCACATATTGTGAATACCATCAACGCATCAACCATTATACAAGCATGGGATTGAAGTTAAGACACAAGATATAAGATCTCATTTATTATAACATTATTTTCCTCTAAAACAATGGTACATTCATCTATTATTTGAACATGATTTCAAAAACACAAAAAAACATGAGAGAATATAGTAAAATATGGGCATCATGGTTGAATAAATTAATTTAAGACAAATCAAGTATGATAGTGATGATGGATATTATACAACACATGATTATATATATATATATATACACATGAAAATCATGCCACATATGGAGGGAAACATTAATACAACCTGACATGGTCCCAATATAAAATCCTTATAGTCATTGTTAAGTTGAAGGATTTCATGAGTAATTTCATTAGATATTAATTTTTAGTGGGATTTTATTTTTATTTGATAAGGTAAAAAATGAGGTTTTATAGGGATCTTGGAACCACCAAAGTGAAATACATAAAGTTTCAATAGGACAAGTAAAGTTCATCCAACCAAAACATCAAAAAACCACTATACTAAACCAAAAGTAAGAAAACCGGAAAACCAGACACAAATATTAGGAGGGATGTCCCTCCATTGGGTCTTCAGAATCTTCAAGATTATTCACTAGGGTGTCCTGCTTTACCTTTGAAATATTATCCCGTGTGTGGCTCCCAGGTAAACTAAAAGTAAGAAAACCAAAAAACTAGACACAAATATTACAAGGGATCTGGCGGGTCTTTATCATATTTGGAATTCTTCACTGGGGTGTCCTACTTTACCTTTAAAAAATTTAGTGGGATTTTTATTCATGTATATTTTATTCATTTACCCAAATTAATCCATGAGTAATAATTTAACCAAATGACATTTTTATCATATATTTTTGGTGATAATAACAAGGCAATGAGACCTAATTTATCACACAACCACTGAAATCATTTGTTAGTAGTGGGAGGAATGGTGAAAGTAATTCACCACTTTGGGCTTCTCACCCTCTAGCCCTTTCTCAATTGGAAAATATTTTGGTGAGTGTAGTGCCTAATAAATCATCTTTATATCACAATTATTTCACATTGATCTTGTATTTATTGTACAAATATTCTTGGTGCTTCTTCGATTGTTTGTCACTTCTACTTTTATATATTTTGAAACATATGTAAATATGATTTTGCATTGACCATTCTTTTAGCCCTTATTTTTTGTCCTAGCCATTTCCTTTTGGTTATTTATTCTCATCTTGACATCTATGACATATATCCTATGATGCATTATTCAACAAAAATTAATCTTAATTTATTATCTTTATTGCATATTACTTGTTTATTACTACATATTGAATATTTATACATTTTATTATTATGTCTTACACTACACTTACATGATCACATACATTTATGAGAATATAAAAAAAATCATCATCATCCTCATCCTCATCCACAACCCACATACTCTTTTGAGTTACCATGTGGTTATTTACATAAAAAGAGGGTGCATGTTGTTTTAATTTAACTTTACCTTAATTCTACACTTGGTGCACACTATGCCTTGACACATGTTGTAAATTTTTTGAATCCTTCCATGTATTCTATTATGAAATGGTGCTACTTGATCTTGCCTTAAAGTTCTAGTTTAATATTAAAAAAATGCAAAAAACAATCAAAATATTTAAAAAATAAAAAATAAGGACATAAGCATTGCATGATTAATAGATCACACTATTTACATATTTTATTTCTCACATGTTTCGTAGATGGAATTTTATTTTTCTTACACATGAAAATTTATGGAAAGATAGTGAGAACATTGAAAAATCCATCATAACTTGAACACTTCACAAGATTAGTACAATTCACATTTATAAAAAAATTGTAGAAAAATAGAATATTATTTTATGACTATGTTCATTAGATTGGGAAATTTATCTTATTCAGACCCTGATAGGGTAGGTGACCTACAAAGGATAAGGAAAATGATTTTTTTGGGGTATGTGCTCGAAGTCAATAAGTATTTGAGTATTAGGTGCTTATAAAACCCCTTAATGGTACACAATATTGAAGGTAAAACACCAAGTCAAATGCAATTCATCCAACCAATCTAGTGTATTTTAAGTGTGTCACTATCATGATTTTTAATGATATAATGAATGTTATCTAATCTTGATTTCTTCTAAAATGATCATTATAATAATTTGTAATAAATATTAGATTCTTTTTCATTTTTACTTAGATTCTAAGATGAATTTGATATGATTGCATTCATTGATTGTCCTAAATACACTAATGCATCTATGTATTTTAAGACCACTTGAATTAAAATTAAGATCATATTAGCATGCAAAGACATTAAATAGATAAAATAAATGGAAAGATATGACCAATATCCCATAGGAATCCTACAGAGTGAAAAAGGCCCATAACCCTAGAAACCTATACCATTATGGAAACCACCATAAATAAGGGAAAATAGAGGGAGTGGAGATATGAATTGGGATATAGTACAAGGGAGGGGGCATGACCAAAAATGACCAAACATGACAAAAAATGTGAAAGTAAATCTTAATATTAAACAATAACCAACAAACACATAGATTACCTAAAATAATGTAATTTAATAACTAATAAATAGAGAAGGGAACCTTTTAAAGTTTTACATAATGTGTCAATTGTGTGTGTGTGGTGGGGGGAATGCTTGCTCATAAACATAAATATCAAAGAAAAACATGCATAGTGAGGATATAATATTTTAATGGCTCCTAAACCTCCAAAAACAAACTTTTATACACATGTGAAACCTAAAAGAACATTTACACTTATATGAGTGCCAATAATAATACTTTGTTGAAATCTAGAGTGAAGAGCTTAGAACAACACTCATATTTTTTAATAAAGATTTGATGATGCCATTACAAAAGCACATGCATCTATATATTTAATAAAACCTACATACATTTCTTATTAAAATATTTAGTGATAAAAAATAATTTTAAACAATCTTAGTAATGAAAAAATAATTTTAAATAAATATGATGTAATATCCATGTAATTTAGAACCAGAAACCATTATCAAATATGGTCTTATAAACTTAAATAAAACAAGAAACATGGGAAACTAGAGATAAACACTACTAGTCATGGGCCTAAAAATCCATTATAAGGATTGTGGTAATGCACATGGACCAACAACATGTATTTGAATATAATGTATTCACTCCACCCTTTTAAAACTTGGTATGCACCTTAGAAGCACATATGTCAAAAGAAAGGAATTTCCTAATATCATGTGTAAGATAAGATATAAAAACTTTGACATCTGAAATATAAATATGTCATCTCTATGTAGATAATAAAGTATAGTATTAGACACTTGACAATGCCACTTTTGACTTAATTTAACCATATATAACTTGTATTCACATATCTACCTCTTATTCACCATTCTCTCATCCACATGTTTGATATAAAATTTTGACCCTCCCACTTTTACTGGCAATCTTGTGCATGAACCTCTCAATCTTTATAAAACCAAACAAATATCTACTCAAAAATCTCAAGATAATCATATCTAAATTCATGTTTAATTAACACTAATGTTAGGGTCAAATAATTTTTTCAATGAAATTGACTAGAGGGTGACATTACTGACCCTCATGCATCGACAACTATTTTTTAAAATTATATCATTCTTATGCATTGGTCCACTTTTATAGCATGTCAATGGAATTTCAAATTACCAAAATAAACTCATATAAATACAAATAAAACCCACTATTTTTACTCATTTATCAATCACACTCTTGAACATTGATAAAATATCCCTTATTCTTCCCAAATTAAAAATCAGCCACTAAGAGTAGTCATCAACCAAGTCTAAAGCACACCAAGCCAAGTCAAGAGAAAAGATTGTCAAGTATAAAAAAATGGTAGGTGAATTCATATAAGAAATGAGTACAATTTCACATTTAAATTAATGGGAATAACTACATATGTCTTAAATTCCATATTTGGAGTATTGGATACATAGTTAGTTTTCAATCATCAATGAAGGTGACTAGGGTCAAACTAGCTCCTTAAAATTCCCAAGTTATAATACCCTTAAAAAATGGACTTATTGTTTTTAGGAGAAGGAGAGTGATTTATGGATTTTTGTATATATTCAAGCCTTAATATCACACACACAAGTATACACACAAGTCACTATATAATCATAGAGAGCCAAATCAGCCTAGGACAATAATGTCCACCTCAGTCAATGACAATGATGATTTTATGCTAGGTTGACTTTAGTGACCTTATGTTCAAATATAATAGATTCTATATCTGAGTGACTCTCAGCCCTAATTCTATCCCATTTACACTATTACAATCTCACCATAGTTAGTTAGTGGACCATGAAAGGTATTATCTTGAAATATTTATTAATTTTGATATTTATCATAGGCCACTTGCTAAATTTATTTCAATACTTTATACTCAAATTTATTCTTAACTATAATACTTTAAAATTTGAATTACATTCAATTTTTTTATCTTAATTTTTATTGTAAAATCTAAATTAGGGTAAAACATATAAGTGAACCCATATATTTATTGAACATTTATAAACCCTAAGTTTCCCTTAAGGTTTCATCCTTTTATCTAGGGTTTTGTATTTCTTCCCTCAAACTAAGGCATATGATTCATCCATGTGTTTATTTATATCTTACCATTTAGGATAAATAAAAGTGTTAATGATATGGATTGTATGCATATTCAAATTTATATGACTACACTTATGTAATAGGTTTGTATACATCTTCCTCATGCGTTATCATCATCTATGCTTACTATACAATCCCTCATGAAAATCATTCTATATTTTTAATATAATATATTTCAGCTAGAGAATATATGTATTACTTCAAATGAAGTCATAGCTTCTCCTATCACAAATACTATTACACCATCACATACTCATTTGGCACAATATGGTTGTAGGGTATGTGCACGGAGTTGGGGGATAATTTCATGGGCATTCCCATAATGTGATCATGCTATTAAATAATTTGATCACATTATTGACATAATATGATCATGTTATTTAAATTATGTCTCAACAATTATTGAGTCATAACATGATAACGTTATTAGATAATGCAATCATGTTAATAAATAATGCGATCACGTTAATAGAATAAATTTATATTGTTAAATTTGTTTCCTTATAATTTAAATTTATTTTAATAAATATAATAAATTAGGGTCACTATACATATGATAGATTTGGTCTCACATCTGCACACCTTATGATGTGAAAAATAGTTTTTTAAAATGTAATTTGGTCAATACTTAGGCATTTTCAGGGTCTAAGTATTGAACCTAAGGATTTTAGGACATAAATTTTTCAATTGATGTTTATTTTTGGTAAACATATAGTCATTTTTTAGGTTTTTGTGCCTTTTGAATTACTTCTTAGTATTTCTAGGAGTCTTAGGTTTGTCAAAATTGAAATTTGAAAACCATTTCCTTTGAAATTGATCAATAGTGGTGTGATTGGGGTAGCATAGGTCACATTTATTACCTTCACACATCAAATAACCACTTTTTTTTAATTTCACTTATTAAACATCCCTCCCTCATCCATAATCACTTATTACTCATCCTTCATCATCCCTAATCACTCTTTCCTCATTACTTATTATCCCTAATCACTCCTTCATTGACCCTCATTATCAATTAGCATCTCTAATCACTCCCTCATCATCCCTAATTACTTCCTTATTAACCCTCAATATCTCTCATCATCCCTAATCACTCACTTCTCATCCCTCATCATCCATAATCACTCCCTCATTGACCCTCACCATCCCTTTTCATCTTTAATCACTCCCTCATCATCCCTAATCACTCCCTCATTATAATTAACCATCCCTAATCATCCCTAATCACTCCCTCATCATCCTTAATCACCACTTCATCATCCATAATCACTCCCTCTGCATCCCTCATCATTCCCTTATTGACCCTAACCATTCCTCATCATTTATAATCTTCCCTAATTATCCCTAATCACTCCTTTGTTGACCCTCACCATCACTCATCATCCCTAATCATTGCTTTATCATCTCTAATCACTCATTTTTCATCCCTAATTTCCCCTAATAACACCCTCATTAACCCACACCATACCTCATCATCCCTAATCATTCCTTCATCCTCCCCAATCACTCCCTCATTAAACCTTACCAGCCCTCACCATCCCTAATTAATCCCTCATCATTTATACTCAATTACTCCTCATTATTCTTAATCCTTAATCACTCCATCTAATACCTTGTTGGTGGTATTTTTTTGGGTTTTTACAACTCTAGGAACTAAACATGGAGAGTTGAGTTCTAGCATAAAATAGAAGACATAGTGATAAAAATGATGTGGAGGCAAATTTTAAACATAAATATTTATCACCTCTAAAAAAATATGAGCCTATTAGAAATGATGTAATTCACAATTGAATATCCACTATAAAAAGAGAAGAAAGTAAAACCACCATAGAACCAAAAATGGTTAGTCAATATGAGGATCACCAAGCTATGTGATTTCTTGAAATAAATTGATTAATTTCTCCATATGAAAACATTTTATGGTCCAAATAATTATATTGAAGGCCTTCTATTTATATGTCTATTGATTGAGTCATCATACCAGAGAGTGGAGAATAATTTTCAAATGATTAGAACAAGTAATCCAAGATTGGAAAGTGGTGCTTAATTCATAACTTCAATATTCAATCCAATGAAGAGTGTCACACTATGATCTCTCTACTTCACAACTAGAGATGTGGCTACAACTTATATATAACTATAAAAAGGTAATTAGATAATATATTATGAACCCAATGATATGTATGGTACTAAAAATATCTCTACTTTTCCCAACAAGAAATTATATGAATTAAAAATATTGTTTCAGTAAAAAGTGTAGATCAATGGTGAGTCAATAAACTTCATCATTTATAAAGGAAGTTAAAATAATTTAATTTATCCTAAAGCATATATTCAAAAATTGAACTTGAAATTGATGCATCATCCATAACCATAAGTTAGTGTATGGTCTAATGTAGGCCTTGAGAAATGAATCACCTAGTAGTGTCACTTGGTGTACAAAAACTTTTTAAAGATGCAATCCTTTATGAAATCTCACCATTAGATGTGTGTAATTTTTTAAATGTGATCAACCATATATTTACCATTGATTTGTAGTCTATGAAGCAAATCTTTTAAATTTTGTGATAGATTGTCATGATCTGAAATACCATATATCATAGTTAGTTCATAAGCTTTCAGTTATTAGTGTTAGGAAGTGCAAGAATCTTATCAGTTCTATTAAAAAGTATAATATTTATGGTAAGAAGTAAATTTAATAAAATCCTTATGGAACTATATCATAGTGTGGTTTGTCTAGTTAAATAACAAAGACAAAATAATTGAACCTTAAAATAGATGAATACAAGGATATCTTTCAGTCACCTAAATAAGTTCCTACATATTGTACACTAAACATTACTATTGATTTGATCCCTTAATTACCTCTACCTAAAACCTCTTTATACAACATATGATTTATATAAAATTAATATATCAAGTGGTAGATCCATAAAATCATGGATAATATACACATCATGCCCAAATCATTGCCTTTTAGAATCCTAATTGTTCTTGCACCAAAGAAGGCTAGGACATGAGGTTATGAATCAATTAAAAAAATCTTAACAAGATTAAAGTGAAGAAATGTTATTATCACCTAAATATTAAGGAATTTTTATGCCATATCCATGGCGTAAAAATATTTTACAAAATTGATCTTAAGTTTGGGTATCATCATATTTATGTTGAACCTCTAGACATTTGGAATATAGCCTAAAAAACAAAAGAATGATTGATTGACTAGTTTGTTATAACTTTTAGGTTAACTCATGTATCAAATTCATTAATTGAGATATTGAATGACATCCTTAGGTAATTTAATTACATCTTTAGTCCTTTTAATAATTACATTAAGGATGTTAAGGGATGGTGATAGAAAATGAAGGAGTGATTAGGATGATAAGCCTAAGTGATTAGAGATAATGAGAAACAATCAAGGTCAATATGGGAGTGATTAGAGATGAGAATGGATGAGTAATTAGTGATTAGGGATGATGATAAATAATTATAAAGTGATTAGGGATGATGGTAAATAATGAGAAAGTGATTAGGGATGATGAAGGATGAGAAAAGAGTGATTAGGGATGAAGATGTGATTAAGGATGATGAGGGATAGTGAGGGTCAATGGATGAGTGCTTATGGATGATAAGGGAGTGATTATAGATGACTATGGATAGTGAGGGTCAATGATTGAGTGATTAGGGACAATGAGGAATGATGAGAGAGTGATTAGGAGTGATGAGGGATGAGTAGGAAGTCATTAGGGATGATGGAGGGATCATGAACAAGTTAAATTAACACAAAGTGGTTGTTTGATGTGTGTTGGTCATAAATGTGACTTATGATACCCTAATCACACACTTTGGATCAATTTCAAAGTAAGTGGTTTGAAAACTTCAATTTTTCCAAACTTAGAACTCCTAAAAATGCTAAGAATCAATCTGGAAGGCATAAAAACCTAAAAATGACTATATGTTTACCAAAAATAAACATAAATTAAAAATTTTATGTCCTAAAATCCATAGGTTCAATACTTATACCTTGAAAATTCCTAAGTACTAACCAAATTGGATTTTTCAAAACTATTTTCTACATCATAACGCATACAACTATGATACCAACTCTATTAGATGCAAAGTGACCCTAATTTCTAATATTTACTAAAATAAATTTAAAGTATATGTTTAAATATATACTTTAAAAAAAATTAAACGTATACTTAACATTTAGAGTAGTAAATATAAGCTTCAACTCAATATTGGCTTTATGTACATGTTCACATCATTTTATGTGCAAAATAATAGGAACATGATCATTTTATTCCTTTTATAATAACACAACCATGTTATATTTTTTCAATTTGATAGAGTAAAAACTAGGTTTTACAAAGATCCTAAAACCACGAAAGTGTAATGTAGAAGTATCAATAGGTCAAACCAAGGCCACCCAACAAAAATAATAAAAAATAACTATAACATACTGAAAGTAGAAAAAAATAGAAACATAAAATATTAGGATGGGAGTCCCTCCAGTAGATATTCTTCCTCCTCTAAATTTTTCACAAGTATATCCTACTTAAACTTTGAGATATTAGTCCATGTGTAGTTGCCATTTATTTTTGATACCTCTCATGGAAGAAGCATATGTGGCCTCTTTTGCCCTTGGACCTATAGGGGAGTATTTTTATGGGGGCTAATTTGGGAGAACTAGGTGGGGGGGGGTTTCCATGATATTTAGAAACTATTTGATAGGGGTCTAAGAAGGCTTAGAGGACTTCATGAAAGACTAAACAATGGATTCAACTTGCCTATGGAGGGCATTTCACTCTTATATAAGATTGGTGAGGTCTAACCCTGACTCCTTCACCTTGTAATTAAATTTCTGTAGTTGTTCCTTATTATTTTTCATCTCCTTTGATAGAATAGATTTACCCTTTAGGGTAGTATCCTTGAAATTTACATCATCAAGGGTGACCAAATTGGGTTTGGGTATGAAGAGCTTGAGGGGAAGGTTATCGATAGGGGTTTTAGAAATACAGGCCTAAGGGGTGCTCACAAAAGGCTGGTAGGATCCTGAGGTAGGATTCTCCTCTGGGGTGTCCTCTCGAGAGTCCTTCCTAATGGAGGATCCTCCCTATGGGACCTCCCTCCCTCTTAGGGTTTGGTCATGTTTGACGAGTAGAAAAATTAGCCCTTGTTATAGGATAGGGTTGGCCTCATTTACTTGATGAGCCAAGGTAGTGCATTATAGAGATTTAAGTAGGAATAAAGGTAGGCTTATCTTATAGCCTAAAAAGTGATTCAATAACAAAAAGTGATGAGAAAAGATCAAGTTATATTTATCCTCTAAGGTCATATAATGCATTACCTGGAGATAAATTTATGACCAATGTCGATGAAGGTCAACCCAAGGAAAACCCTTCTTGTCGATCTTCACAAAATTGTTCATGTAAAAAAATCATTAAAGGAGATCCTGCTTCTTAGTTTGGTCCTTGAAGGAATTTGTCCCCTCACATGACATGTCAGTAGCCTCCCCAATAAATTCTTTCATAATAGTTATTTTTATGCCATAAACTATCACCTTGCATTTTTCTAAGCAGCTACAAAATCCTAGGCCACATTGGTATCATACTCAGTGATTCTCAACATAAGCTCTGTGAGACCCCCATGTTTAAGTTTCTTCCAAACCTTTTTCTACCCCTAAACTTCCATGCATGAGATGGGTTTAATACCTTCTCTATCTCTCCTCATTGATGTAGTGACAACAAAGCTGAGGCAAGAAGGTGGATGGTTCTAGAGAGAGTGAGTTTGAACAATGCAAATGGTGCTTGGGAAGTCCACCATTATCACCCTATGAAAATTACACCTCATATGATCATAATTGTAGATCATCATATTTAAAATCCAGCCCTTGAATTAAATATTATGTGCATTTTGTGACATGATGTCCCATTCAAATAATAGTAATTTCATTCCATCAGGCTTTAAGGACATTATTAGGAACATTGCCTCCTTCATGACAACTGGTTAAAAGGTGGAGTTCTACTCCAATACTGATGAGTTGATCTGATTCCCCATTTCCTTCTCAGTAAGTATGCATAATTTGAAAATGTGTCATGCCCATAAAAAGTTGCTAGGCATCATTTATAATGTGTTTGATAGTATGAGAGGGGGTTATTTTCCCTTCTAGAGAATTTAGGATATTTCATGATTCATCCTTTACAATGATTCTTTTTAGTTTGAGTCTAGAAGCCAATTGGATACCCTAGAGGGCCACCTTGGCCTCTACAAGGTGATTAGTTTGGGTTCCCAAAGGTCCCACATAAGTAGCTGACATCTCTCCTTTTGAGTTCCTTATGACTCCTCCCTTGCTTGTAGGGCTTGGGTTGCGTTTGGATGCACCATCAAATTTCAATTTCACCCAACCTTATGATGAATCTTGTTATGTCTATTTTTCACACCCTCTTCAATTTTTTGAAACTAATACTTTTCTTCCATAGAGATGTTAGGTATAAAGTTTAAAACTATGTTGGGGACCTAGTCAATTAGTAGTATATTTAGATGCATATTTTCAATTATATAAGCTGATGATGATTAGTTTATGAGTTCATATTTATATTTTAAGTGGTTTATAAAAGTATAAATGGATGAATAAATAAAATATGCATATGTATTTATCATTATTGAATAGTTTTGATCAATCATTTTGTTTTTTAGATGTTTTTTTATTAGGTTACAGTATAACATTTTTAGTTGAAATAGTAATATTTTATATGGTTTATCATGGCAACATTTAGATATCTACATTGATATTCAATTGAGTATTTTAAATGAATTTTAGATCAGTTTTTAGATTGATAGCTTGATCATATTGTGATAATTTGATATTTTTAATCTATAATGATAGTATGTGACATGGTTTGTATGTATTATTGATTGGTCACAATGGTTTTTGATTAGTTTGATTTCATTTGAAAGTATAAAATATGGATTGTTATGTTAAATATGACATTATATGAGACATGGCATAAGTGGTTTGATATTATTTTTGAAAGCTTAAACTATTTCTTAAGGGGTTATACGTTTAATATTAAGGCTTTATATTGATAAATGTCCTAATCTGATGTCATTTATTCTAAAGTTTGGATATAAATCTATCAAGCCATGGTGATTTCAAGGTTATTTTGAATTTTTTTTTTGAGACATGAAATCTTATGGGATAAATTATTTGTTGAAAGGTTAATTTGATTAACCTAGGCTATGTTCAATTTTGAGACATAAAGGTCCTATGTGGTTGACAAGTTAGTTGGCAAATTTGAGTTGGCAATCCATTTGGAAAATCTCGTGACATGTTGTATGATAGGGTGAGATAATATGAAGAATGATTGATGCTTTGATATCTTAGAAGTTTTTTTTTTTGGTTTAGGACTTTAATGTTAAGGGTACATACCTTGAGTAATGGAGATTAGTTAAAGGTATATTGGTTGTTAAATTTGGTGGCTTCGCTAATTTGATTAGCGATATGCTAAGTACTTGTCTCAAGTAAAATGAACTAATATTAGGTGTGCACATAAGCACGGTAGTTAATTCAAAATATTTTGATTACAAATGTATGTGTTTTCTTGGTTTTGGTCATTTCTTAAAGCTTTTCTATGGAACCGTTACTCTTTCAATTTGGATTTTGGAGTTGTAGATAGGATTTATGAATGAATAGGTTGCAAAGAAGTGTATATAGGTATGCCAATAGCAAGTTTAGTAAGTTTTGAAGAAGTTAATGATTTGTTTCAAATGGTTTTTGATTGCATGGAAAGAGATATATTTTTGGTTTGCATGCTTCAATAAAAGAGCATGTATGTTTTGGAAGTTAGGAGAGCTTCCAGTTTTTGTGGTTACCATTTCTCACATGAGATATCAATGCAAATGAGTTATAGTAGATGGTTATGTTTCAGCATGCAAATATATTTTTCAATTGTAGCTTTCTACAATTTCATGTGGTCATGGGTTTTGAAAGAAAATCGTGCATGGATATGTCATGGAAATTTAGTGTGTTAATTTTTTTTGTTTGAGAAAATAATGAAAGCTATTACCGGACTTGCACATCTCAGTTTTGGGTTTCAAATAAGTTTTGTTATATTGATATGATAATGTTTTAAGCATTTTGAGGCTGTAGGATTGTGCATGTTTTGGGTTTCATAAATGATGGAATACTATAAATTTTAACGGATTCAATTTTTTTTTAGTATAATGGAAGGTTGGGGAAATATTTTCATGGACAATTTTATTTTGGCACAGAAGGTAGTTCTGAGTTTTGTTCAAAGTATTAAACATAAAAGAAATAGTTTTCTTGAAAACCATAACAAGTTGCTTCTCAGTTTTGAAGATTTGATTTAGGAGGTATATTTTTAATATAGAGGTTTTTGTTTTGAGTTTCTATTGGTTGAATATTATAGAGTGATATTTTTGTTTAAAATGCATCAATTTATATTCTCAAGCCTTATTGTAAAATTGTGTTAGGGTTTGATATGAGATGATGTTTAGGAAGTAATAAATTTTTTCTAGAATCTATTTGTGAGATATTATTAGGGTTTCATATTGAAGTTTTAGAGTAATATGATGTTTATATTTCAAAAGGTCATGAAGTTGATTTTTTAGTTTGAATTATTGCAGTGAAAGATATGTTTTTTTTTTAATTTTATTTTGATGATTTGGCTTCCTGGTCAACACATGGAAAGATATGTGGTTTTCAATTGGGAGATACTTTTCATGCATAAAACTTTGTGGAAATATTGCTTTCAATTATGAGAATTGGCTCAATTTATATTCTTAGATAATTTTCATCTAGTGAGCCTAGGAAATCATGAAGATATGTCAGAATATTTTTCAAACAAAATTATGATATTATAAGTTTATTTTAAAGTTTCAATTGGTTTTTAAAATATATTTTGATAAAATCAAAATAGAATATTATAATTATGGTTGATATAATTGGAGAAATTCAATTTTTTTGCAGTCAATAGACAGTGCATAGATTATTTGTTGATAATGGAATTTTATAAGTGACTTTGTGTTTTATAAATTTAGTTTGGTTTCATATTGAGCAAATGCATGTTAAATTTTTAGTCATAATAAACAAGTTTTTGAATATAATTCAAATTTTTAGGATGTTAGGATAGAATTAACTAGGATAAAGTAGAAGTAAAGATAATAGAGGTTGGGGTCAGAATTTAGACAATGTGAATCAATAGAACCTAAATAGACAATTCCCAAGGGGAAGTTTCAGGGCTAGGAGATTTGGCATTAGGTATGCTAGTAGGGGTGCCATGATGTTAATACACTTTGATGTAATAGATCTTGAGTTTTGGAATGTATTGAACAATTTTACCTTCAACCTTACAAACCATAGAGGTAATAGAGGATTTCATGGCCCTATATTTGGTGCTAGGTCTCATTCTCATAGTATTTCTTCTCACCACTTGAAGAATAATCCACATCACTTACCAGTTTAGTCACCTACCCCAAAGAGAATCCAACATGTTAATGACCCTTAACATATCAATGAAGTCACTCAGTTAGACATTGAAGTATCCCATGCTAAGAACTTTTTAAATATTACTCTGCCTTCTATTTCTAATGAACCCTCACCATCTTAGATATATCTCATTTTAAGATGCAAAAAATTAAGTTTGAAGGAGCCTATTTTAGGTTGCAGGAAATGCACACTTGAAATTCATCCAACCACTTTAGAAAAATAATCAGTTAGTCAAAATGACATAGACACTCCATTTGAGATCAAAATTTTATATTAAATTAAGCTAGAGATTGATGATAATACAAGTGATACTGGGACTAAGCTAGTTCAGTTTCTAGCAACCGAGATGGAATAAAATGAATGTGTGAACGAGCAATAGAAGATGGTTATTGAGGCTTTGTCAGATTCTTATAAATTTTGGATTTTAGTAGCATATACTTTTATTTTTATGATGAATTCAATGTTGGCATAACTTTGTACATTCGAATTTGATACTTTGATTTTTAGATTTTGATGTTTTGGTGATGATGTTTTGAAAGTAAAATAAACTTTAATTTTTTGATGTGTGTGTGTGTGTGTGTGTGTGTGTGTGTGTGTGTGTGTGTGTGTGCCTAAGTAAATTTTTGGAAATATGCATTATGGTATTAATATAAATAGAAATTTTATTAACTTTGATTTATCTAATTAATCATTGATATATGTTATTCTATTTTATTATTAATTGATTAAGGGTCCCCACCCATTAGAAATGTCTGATCTATATTCAAATACTTGATCCATTAAGACTTTTAAGTCTTAATTAAACCTTAACTAATAACTATTTATATTAATTAACTTTTAGAAAATTTAATTAGTTAAGTTAAACTAGTAACTAACTAAATTTGGTTATAACTTATTTTTCCAACCAAATTTGTAGCATAAAAGAAGATCAAGTATCAATTTGAAGAGGAGGAACAAAACAGGTATTAAGGACTTATACATTGTGAAGTCAATCATGTTTATCTCTCTCTCTTCTATGTAACTTCTCTGAGATAGCATGACTTTTGAAAAATGACCCAATGATATTTTTTTTGGTAATTGAGTAATTACTTAGGCAATGCAGATATATCTATTTTTATATTATCATTTATAATAGATTATCTAAAGTTTGTCAAGTTTAACATCTTTTGACGATTGCTCCTTACAGTCTTATGTACAGAATTCAAATATTCAATGCAAATAATGATGAAAAATTTGTTGTTTGTGACATTTCATTGATATATTTGATTGTAAAAATTGTCTCTCAAGATATTTTATAAATAAAATGTTAGTTTATCAAATAAAATTGATCGATTTTGATAAGATGACTCTCTATTAAGACTCACTTGTTTTATCTATGTTATACTTTACATTGACTTTGATTTTAATTTAGTTTAATTTATTTTATATTAATCTTTAATTAATATAATTTATTTTAATTTTAATATATTTACTTTATTTTAATTTTACTTATTGTTTATTTCTATTTTCTTTAAGTTAGTTTGTTAGATTATATCCCTTTATTTTCTTAGAGTTAGAGTTAATTAGATTCTAGATTAGTTAGTTTGTAGATTTAGTTTAGATTCAGATTGTCTTAGTTTTATTAGACTTAGTTAAGTTATATTATTTTGTTTTTTTAGTTTAATACTTTATTTATGTAATAGTTTGTTATCTCTTTCTTGGCTTAGTTATTGTCTTGTTTATCTTCACTAATTTTTTCTCTTTAGTTTACCAGATGCTATTAGTTTATGTCTCTTATGTGTTGAGTTCCTCTTAACTATTTAATTTATTAGAGAATTATCCATCTTTGATTTATCTCAATTCTATTTTACTTGTATTTCTAGTTTATTATCTTTATGTCATTTAGAAGTTATTAAAACAAAAGCAAGATATTAATTTGGAATATATTATATTCTTGAATCAGAGTTATTTCTTTCAAGATATTATCTTGTTCATAGACCTTCTCTATCAGATAGGATAGATTACACATTCAGATCTGAACTGATTCATTATTTGATAAGTAGATTTCTAAAATTATAATGGAATATATTATATTTTATAATTTTTTTGTTATTTCCTAAAAGATTTAAAAAACCCCTCACATCTTTAGGATCATAATTGAACCTTTATAACCTTAGACTGGTAGGATTCCAACTTAGCCTTCATAATAGGTGAAAGGGTTAATTAGTTGACAGTACAATTTTCATTATCAACAAATTTGATGACTTTGTTGGGGAACTTTCAGAAATATGATTTGTTTTAAGTTGTATTTTCTTCTTGTTCATGGAACTTGGAGGATAGCCTCCTATTATTCAACCTAGAATTGATATTACTGATGATCAAGTTGATGTTGCTTTTAATATAATTCGTTATGCATGGTCTAATCATCTTCATAATCTTCAACATGTTATTCAAGTTATAAATGAAGATGAAAGAATTATAGAATTTGAGATAGATTGGTATTCTAATCTTACTCGTGAGACTCAACAAGATATTTTAAATACAAATAGAAAAATTCAGGAAGATAGAGCTAGAGTTTTAGCATCTAATCCTAGGCCTCAAACTCATTTCTTTTTTTATTTTTTTATTTTGATGATTTGGTTATACCATTTGAAGATGTGGATATAAATCTATAATTAAATCAATTAAATCAAGTTCAATAAAATCAGCTAATTCAAATAAAAGAGACTGTTGAAGTTTCCAATGGTTGATCAAGTAGAAGTGAGGATATAAGAGTTGATTCATAGACTACAAGACAATATAGATCAAAATAATCTCACTGAAGGTGAAGATAAAGCTAAAGCTAAAGAAGAACAATACATAGCTATAACACCATGAATATCTAGAAATCCAATTAATATTGAAAATCATCTTGGTAAGTTACCTTCCTTTAAGGGATTAAATATACCAAATTTTTTTGGATCTCTTGGAGAATCTTGGGAAGATTATTTACTAGCATTTAGGTTAGTTTGTTGTTACTCTTAGTATAAAAAATAAAAATATTTGTTTAAGAGTTTTTCCTCAAACACTTAAAGGGAAATCTTATCAAGTATTTATTAGTTTACCTATTAAAATTATTAGCACATAAAAAAATATTAAAGAATCTCTAGAGTTATCTTTCAAGAAAGTAAAAGAGGTGACCTAGTTAATGATCTTGTGAATTTTTCTCTTGATCTAGGTCATATCATTTATCATTTCATTATTAGATTCACTAAGTTGGATCAAAATATTCCTTGTGATCTTAGACCTTCTAAGAAGTTATCTAGATTTTATTTTTGTAGTGCTTTACCCTTAAAATATAAAATGGCCTTAGAGGATAGGGATATTATAGAATATGATGAAACTTTAACATTCTAAATTGAATATAAAAATAAACTTAAATGTATTAGATATAAAGATAGGTATTCTACAATTTTAAATGTAGATAATGCATAAATTTTAAATGCCATTCAAAGTTTAGGAAATGAATTGGCTGCTATTAAAAGATAATTATATGATAAACCTTATTCATTTAATGGAAAAAATACTAAAAGTAAAAAATTAAAAATTGCTTATAACTATAATATTTGTGAATTGGATCAAGATCTAGATTCATGTGTTGTTATCCATAAGTTTCAAAAAAATTCAAAGGAAAGATCTTATAACTAAAGATCTAACAGACAACATAAATATGTGTGCTCTTGATGATCCATTCAAAAAATGAAAGTTTTTATGTTGTTAATAATAGAAATAAATATTATAGCTCTTCTCAAAATAATAAAATAATAACTAATGATTCTTATTCTAATGATAAAGGTAAAATAGTTCAAAATAATACTTCAAGTAGTTTAGCTGATAATTCTTCTCAAAATATTTTTTTATCAACTAGTAATAATAATAGTCAATATCAACATTATAAGCTTAAGAATTTTTGACAAACTAATGCTAAATCTTATAATATAATTGATGATCTATCGACAATCAAAGCTATATTTTCATTATAAAAAATAGCTAGTCTTCTAGTGCAACTTGATAAAATTAATGAAGTTGTTAAGAATCCTAAAACCAATTTAGGCTTACAAGAAAATGGTAGTTATGAATAATCAACTATTTTTGAAGTTATGATCATCCTACAGACTATATACCCCCTTTTTATGTTATGATTAAAATTGATAATAATGCCTAAAATCATTGCAGATCAATTAGACGTATCTTATAAAACTGACAATAAAAAAATTACTGGATTTGATTCTAAATAAACTAAAAGTTGTGGAAAATTTTGAGAGATAGTTATTAAGATTGCTCAAGATGAAAGAATTAGATGCATGAATAATGTTCCATTTTTTAGACATTTCTAGTAATTACGCTATGATATTAGGAAGAGATTGGTCAAAAGAAATTGGTGCTTTTATTGGAAAAGATATCACATGAGTTCCCATTAGTAATGAGATTGATTTTGTTGTCCCCCAAAAATATCACTCATTTTTGGGACAACATTTGAACTATTTTGGTCCTACAAACCAAAATTATCTCTTCCCTTTTCAAAATTTGTCCTAGGCATTCAAATTCCTCATTTTTCAAGCTTCTTAGAAATCTACGGACTCAACAAGTCAAGTTCAATGGGCTTCTATAGGTTGAAATCTACAGACTCTTTCAAGGTTAGAGAAAACTATGAACTTGGTTTCTACGGACTCTGCAAATAGGCTCATTTCTACAAGTTCAACGAGTTCCAAGTTCAATCGGTTTAATGCTTTCGGTTCAACGATGGGTTCAATAAAAGGAATTGTTCAATGTCTCTATTCAACCAAGCGGTTCAATGCTTTGGTTCATCCTTTGGTTCAATCAAATAATTTGTCAATCAGTTCAAGGCTTTGTTTGAACCGTTGAACCAAAACTTGGTTCAACGGTTAGTTCAAACACATGGTTCAAAGGCAAGTTCAACAAGAGGTTCAAAGCCTTGGTTCAAAGCTGTGGTTCAATGGAACAGTTCAATAGTTGGTTCATCACCAAAGTTTAAAGAGTTTCCCGAAGGACCCCAAAGGGTAGGTGCCCTTGCGGGGGACTCCCGGCTGCTAATTCGAAGACACTTCTTGAAGCCGAAGGGATGCTCGAAGAAGCCCGAAGGCCATTCAAAGACTGCCTAAAGGGTAGATACCCTTGTGGGAGGCTCTTCTTGACTCAAAATTGGTCATTTTTTAAGGCCCAAAAGGGCAAGTTTAATCCAAAAAAGTGCCAAACAAAAAAGATGAAAGAGGATAAAGGAATGACGCACCCAAAAATGTCAAATTTAACATAGTGAACTAGCCATTGATCCTTTGAACATACAGACCAGAATACATTCATAGATTTCAAGGCCAAGACCAACAAAAAGTGGGGAGGGAATATAATAGCAAACTGAATCCAGGATCTGATTTAATTAACCAAAAAAGGAGGAATGATGAAGATAAGATTAGATCACCAGGTGGACATTGAAAGTTACAAACTTTTAATAAGTGTGACTTGTTTCCCTGCATTGATAAAATCAAATGGGTAAAATTCCCCTAAGTTCCAACATGTCTTCTTAACAGATTCCAACACAAAATGATGTATTATTGTTCCCGAGTCCTTCTTGAAGAGGCTATATAAGGGACTCTCTTCTATTGTAATAAGGATCTCTTTTTTGACAATTAAAATGAAACTCTACCCAAATTGAAAGGCACTTCTGAGACTTTGAGCTCAGTTTGTTTATCATATTTTGTTATTGGAATAAGAAAGCAAATGGTTTTTTAGAATTTGTGTTGTAATATCTTTGTTGTTGAGGAAACTATTCTTATGTCTTTTTCTTTAATATATCTTTTGTTCCTTTAATTAAACAAGCAGAATTAATGACAACAGTCAAGAAGGTATCCTAGAGAGTCAACTATGGAGAGACTTTGTGCCCCCATAATTGCCTTTAGTGTGTTTTCTTTTCATTTTTGTGTAAAGGACCTTGGGATGACTTTGTGCCCTCATTGTCCTTCGTATCTTACTCTTGAGTAATCCAGGTGAAGACTTTGTGCTGCATCTCAATTTGTTGGTTATTACATCCTTTGTTACATTTTGTTGTTACTACCTGGAGTATTCTTGTGGCTTGCTGAATAGTACTTCTGAAAGAAGAGGAGTGTTATCTATCATTTCCCTTGAGTTTTTCCTTTGATCCGCATGCATCATCTATAAAAAAAGAGATATGGATAGTTTGTCCTACCCCTGAGTATTATTTTTTGTTTATATATATATATATATATATATATATATAGGGGACCTCCCCTTGATGAGAGGAGAGATCAGTCCCCTTCTGATGTGGTAAAACTACACATTTGGATGACTAATCTTCCTACTTTGGCTAATCAAACCTATTTTGTTTATCAGTACGCTGATCAACAAAATATTCAACCAACAATTTTTGGTGACTCCACTGGGGATGAACGTGTAGTTTGAAGCCTCAAGTTTTAGATTGAAATAATTTTTGGTGACTCCGCTGGGGAATATAACCCATTATCATTATAACTCTTATCTCTGGCAACTTCGTTTCATGTCTTACCCATTATTCTTTATAGCCTTACCATTTTCATCCATCTCCATTATATTATCTAGTCTACAAAACTAGAGCTGCTAGGAAAGAAAGCGTAGTTTGAAGCGTCAAGATTTAAGCTGAAGCCAAGCCAGTTTCTTTTCCATTTTTGTCCTATAATCTGGCAACTCCACTTATATGTGCTATCCCTATTGTTCATAATCTGATCATGGCAATTCAAGGCCCCTGGGATAACTCATTTGGCCCACTTAATCTAACTCCACCCCTGCATGAGCTACCACTCAGTTCAAGGAAGACTTTTCCCAAATTCTTTGGTGATGGGATAGTTCACCCTAATGAACACATTATAGCCTTTAGCATAGCTTGTGGTGTTACAGGGGTGGAATTTAAAGATGTGGCAGTCAGGGTTTTTGTGGAGACACTACAAGGTGCTACTGTAGACTGGTTCTACCATCTGCAAGCTAGATCATTGACTGACTGGGATACATTTAAAGCCAAGTTCAAAGCAAGATTAAAGCCCATAGAAGATGCACATGCCTTGCTAGCCTAGCTCACACAGATGAAGAAGGAGCCCCATGAACCTATGAAGGACTTCATTGCCAGGTTCAACAAGCTGAGGCATAGGATTCCCATGATCACCCAGTTGACACCTCAGAATCTCATGTGTTTCTTCATCAACTCATAGCTACCTAAAGTGAGTTTTCTATTGAGACAAGATAGACACATAGACCTTGAGGCTACTCAAGACTTGGCTACTGAGCTATAAAATGACCTTATCTTGGTAGGAAAGATAAGGAGAGATCCTAACAGAAATAGAGCTTCATCATCTTCTAAATATTCATCTACAAGCACCACTGATCCAATGGTACAAAAGATGGAAAATGAATTACTAGCCTTGAAAAGGCAAATGGCACAAAGTATGTCTTTTGCTCCTTTATATAAAGATATACCAAGGAGGACATTCCCTAATCAATCATATCAAGGCAACACTGCCAGAAGTCAAGGGCAACAAAATCATCTTCTTCTTCCATAGAGGAATCCTACCCTTAAAGCACCTCCAACAAACTTGGTAGTTAGATATCTAGAAACAGAGCATGTTTCCTATTTCCAACCTGAGTTAGAGCAAGAAAATGGTGTTGATCTCTTCAGGGAGGATCTAGAAGAATCAGTTGGTGACTCCCATATTAGTTTCTTGAATTACCAGGATGAACTCAGAAGTGAAGGTGAAGCAATCAAAGGATCATATGCAATATTCACCCAGTCCTAGAATCAGTCAACCCAATAGGCCAACAAAGAGAAGATAGAGGAGTGACCCCAACCAACAATTTCAATTTTTGAGTAGAGAACCCCTCTTCCTTTTCAATCAAAAGACCTAGTGATTACCAAAGAAGTAAGTACATCAAACATCTCTGTACCTTCTACTTCAGCTTCACAAATTAGTCCTCCCCGTCCTAGAAATCAAAAGGATGAACTCCCATCCTCTCTTCCAAATCCATTCCAATCATTTGACATGATTTATCATGTCAAGGAATCTAAAATTCAAATGACTGAGTTTGAATCCCTGCAAGTCAATCTTGAGCAATTGGACATTGATGGAGAACCAAATGCAGACTTGTCTAAGACAAAATATGTGGTTACCCAAACATCAGCCCCTACAGCACAAATTCTATCTGGGTCTTCAGGTAGAGGTAATTATTTATTTACTATAGAGGATGTTCATGTTTTTTACAAATGAAAGTCCTGTAGCTGACAATCCAGGAATTGATGCAAACAAGACTTCAGGAGAATTGGTAGGATGTAGTATAAATAAGGAAGGATCTTCCATCTCTAATGAAGAGAAATCTGATAGGAGATCAGCTTTTGATGATGACAGCAATTATTTCACCAATGATGAAGTTGACACTGTGTTGATATCTCCTCAAAGAGATATTCTTCCTTCATGTAATTTGCAAGTCAGCATTTCTTCCACAGCTGGATACAGATCTTTGTTGCTCAGATTAAACACTACTCAGGGTAAAGAAGTCAAACTCCTTCACATCAAAGGAGATGTTGAACTGATGGTTTGTCAAGGGTCTGATGCTAACAATCCAATCATGTGATAGACTAGACCAGTAGAACAACAAGTTATGATGGTGGACCATGCTGCTACAAATCAAAATCAGGCAAAGGAACCCTTCGCAGGGAGAGCAAGGAGTTATGGTTTTTAGTTTGAAGACCACATCCTACCTTGGAATAAGAAGAAGAAAAGGCCAAGAGGAAGACATAGAAAATTGGTTTCCTAGTGGAGAGCTCCATTCGCCCATCACCATTTCTGGGGATAAAATGTTTTCTTGCTAGTTTACCAAGATGGTGCACTATTTTCACTGTCTCTCAAGAAACAGCATCTGAAATACTTCAATTCTTGAACATGACTCCGTAACCCAATGGTACACATGAAGACACTAGAGATTTTGGATTATAATCCTTTCAATTCTTTTTGCAATTGACATAAGTTCCCCAACTGGAGCCAGCTGTTGTCCCCCAAAAATATCACTCATTTTTGGAACAACATTTGAACTATTTTGGTCTTACACACCAAAATTGTCTCTTCCCTTTTCAAAATTTGTCCTAGGCATTCAAATTCCTCATTTTTCAAGCTTCTCAGAAATCTACGGACTCAGCAAGTCAAGTTTAATGGGCTTCTACAAGTTGAAATCTATGGACTCTTTCAAGGTTAGAGAAAACTCCAGACTTGGTTTCTATGGACTCTGCAAACATGCTCATTTTTACAAGTTCAATGAGTTCCAAGTTCAATCAATTCAATGCTTTCAGTTCAACAGTGGGTTCAATCAAAGGAATGGTTCAATGTCTCAGTTCAACTAAGCGGTTCAATGCTTTGGTTCATCCTTTAGTTCAATCAAACAATTCGTCAATCAGTTCAAGGCTTTGTTTGAACCGTTGAACCCAAACTTGGTTCAACGGTTAGTTCAAACACATGGTTCAAAGGCAAGTTAAACAAGAGGTTCAAAGCCTTGGTTCAATAGAATGGTTCAAAGCCATGGTTCAATGGAACAGTTCAATAGTTGGTTCATTGCCAAAGTTTATAGAGTTTCCCGAAGGACCCCAAAGGGCAGGTGCCCTTGCGGGGGACTCTCGGCTGCCAATTCAAAGACACTTCCTAAAGCCAAAGGGATGCTTGAATAAGATTGAAGGCCATTCAAAGACTACTCAAAGGGTAGATACCCTTGTGGGAGGCTCTTCTCGACTCAAAATGGGTCATTTCTTAAGGCTTGAAAGGGCAAGTTCAATCTAGAAAAGTGCCAAATAGAAAATCTGAAAGAGGACAAAGGAATGACGCACCTAAAAACATCAAATTAAACACAATAAACTAGCCATTGATCCTTTGAACATAAAGAATAGAATACATTCATAGATTTCAAGGCCAAGACCAATAAAAAGTATGGAAGGAATAGAACAACAAACTAAATCCAAGATCTGATTCAATTAACCAGAAAAGGAGGAATGATGAAGATAAGATCATATCGCTAGGTGGACATTGAAAGTTACAAACTTTCAATAAGCGTGACTTGTTTCCTTGCATTAATAAAATCAAATGGGTAAAATGCCCCTAAGTTCCAGCATGTCTTCTTAACAGATTCTAATGCAAAATGATGTATTACTATCCCCCAGTCCTTTTTGAAGAGGCTATATAAGGGACTCTCTTCTATTGTAATAAGGATCTCTTTTTTGACAATTAAAATGAAACTCTGTCTAAATTGAAAGGCACTTCTGAGACTTTGAGCTCAATTTGTTTATCATATTTTGTTATTGGAATAAGAAAGAAAATGGTTTTTCAAACTTTGTGCTATAATATCTTTATTGTTGAGGAAACTATTCTTATGTCTTTTTCTTCAATATATCTTATGTTCCTTTAATTAAACAAGCAGAATTAGTGACAGCAGTCAAGAAGGTATCCTGACGAGTCAACTGTGGAGTGACTTTGTGCCCCCATAATTGCCTTTAGTGTTTTTTATTTTCATTTCTATGTAAAGGACTTTGGGACGACTTTTTGCCCTCATTATCCTTCGTATCTTACTCTTGAGCAATCTAGGTGAAGACTTTGTGTTGCATCTCGATTTGCTGGTTATTACATCTTTTGTTACATTTTTTTGTTACTACCTAGAGTATTCTTGTGGCTTGCTGAATATTACTTCTGAAAGAACAGGAGTGTTGTCTGTCATTTCCCTTGAGTTTTTCCTTTGATCCACATGCATCATCTCTAAAAAAAGAGAGATGGATGGTTTGTCCTACCCCTGCGTATTATTTTCTATTTATATATATATATATATATATATATATATATATATATATAGCTTATCTATAGGGAACCTCCCCTTGATGAGAGAAGAGATCAATCCCCTTCTAATGTGGTAAAACTACACATTTGGATGACTAATCTTCTTACTTTGGCTGATCAGACCTATTTTGTTTATCAGTATGCTGATCGACAAAATATTCAACCAATAGATTTCATTAAAAGAGAAGATTGGTCTAGTACACATATAGATTCATACACTTATTCCACTATTGTTTATGTTGAGACAAGAATTAGAACTTATGAGTTTCTAAATTTAGATGAACCAAAAAATCATTATGAAAAATTATTTGAAAAAAATATTTTATGGTCACTTTATTTTGGTGAAATTTGTTCTCAACAAGGTAATGGTATGGGGATTTTCTTAATTTCACTTGTTGGTAAATTTTTTTATTATGGATTCAAATTATCATTTGGAAACACTAATAATACTATAAAATTTGAATTATGTTTAGGTTTGAAAAAAATTATTGAACTTAACATTAAATAGTTAGAAGTCTTTAGATATTTTGAATTAGTTGTTAGACAAGTTTAATTTTTTTATAAAACTAATCAAATTCATCTACATTGTTATACACAAAAGGTTTGGTTTTTATTTAAATATTTTGAGTCCTTCAACATCACTCATATTCTTAGAGAATATAATATTAGAGATGATAAGCTTGTTCATTTCGCATCTAGTCCAATTATAAGGGAAAGTGAACCAACCACAGACTTCTCTTATGTAGAATTTTTTTGACCTAAAATCTTTGATTTGAATGATAGTTGGCCTATTTTTATTTGTGATGAATACATAGATTATTTCATTAAAGGTAATTATTTTGATCATGATGATTTTGTACTAAATTGTAGAGATTATTTGAAATTAAGTACTAATAAATTATATATTAGTTTAGCAAGTTTAAAATCTATGTTTACACCTAATGATCAACCCAAATTTTATAGAATGGAAGAACCTTCCAAAAGAATCATAGGTAAATCTATTACCATCAATTTAGGTATATACGAGGATCCTAAATATGTCTATTTAAGAATTTAAGTTACTGCAAGTGAGAAGGTTAAATTTATTAAGCTATCTAAATAATTCATTAATATGTTTGCCTAGTCATACAAAGATGTTAAAGGTTATGATAATGATATTATTAAACTTGACATACCTATAAAATATGGTATCAAACTTGTAAGATATAAAATATGAAGAATTTCCCCTTTGTTAGAGGACACCATTAACAAAGAGCTAGACAAAATGATTAATGCTAGTGTCATTTTCCCTATAAAATATTTTGAATGGGTAGCTAATTTAATGCAAGTTAGGAATAAAAATGGTGATATTAGATTATGTGTTGATTTTAGAGATTTAAATAAAGTTAGCATTTAATATAATTTTCCTCTACCAAGTATTAATTAGATTTTACAAGTTCTAGGATCAAAAATTATGTATATGGCTTTTCTGATTATAATCAAATTTTTTTAAATCCTAAAGATAAACATAAAACTACTTTTACTACTTGTAGAGGGACTTTTGATTATAACAGAATGCCTTTTGGATTAATGAATGTAGGATCTATTTTTCAAAGAGCTATACATGTTGCTTTTGATGACTTGATTTGCATTGTTTTTAGGTCTATGTAGATGATCTCATAATTCATTTAAAAAGATGAAAAAAGCATTTAGATCATCTTTGTGAAGTTTTCACAAGATGTAAAAAGTATGGTATTTCTTTAAATCCAAAGAAATCAGTTTTTGGTGTTACTAGAAGTAAGTTATTAGGACATATTATTTCTAAGTGTGGCATTTCTATAGATCTTGAATGTATTAAAGCTATTAGAGTTACCTTCTCTTAAAGATCAATTTAGTTTAAGGTCTTTCTCTGGTAAAATAAATTTTGTTAACAAATTTATAATAGATTTTATTGATAAGTCTAATCCATTGCAATTATTTCTTAAGAAAGATAAAATTTATACTTGAGATGAAGGTGTTGATTCAAAATTCAATATGTTATGCATGCCATTACAAGTGCTCTAGTACTTGCTAAACTAGATTTACAGAAAGCATTCATTTTTTATGTTAATGCTACTAAAAAATCAATTGGAGTTATTATCACTCAAGCATTTGAAAATAAGGATGAAAAACCAATCAGTTATATGATTCAAGTTTTAAAAGAAGTCAAAACTAGGTACCCTCTTATTGAGATTTTTTTTCTCATTAGTTTCCTCTTTGATTAAATTCCATTAGTTGTTGATGAAAAAAAAAATTCTTGTGTGATCTAATGTACCTATTTTACCTTATCTTTTAAAACAACCAACCATTCAAGGAAGGCTTGCTAAATGGATATTATGAATTCAAGATATTGATCTTAAATTCAAAACTTCTAAAATAATTAAAGGTAATGACTTAAAAAAATATTTCACTAAAAATACTTCTTCATATATTAATGTTTTGGTCTTATTAGTTTATGATAATTTTAATGCAAACCCTCATTTCAAGATCAAGAAGATTTATGATTTTTCTAAAAAGTTCAAATTTGGTCCTGAAATGAATGAATGGGATTTTTTTTGGCTAAAGATGACTAGTCTCATGACTTGGTTTTTATTTTCAAAATCAGGCATGTCTTAATAATTTTGATAAGAAACAAAGATGTTCCTTGCAGTTAAAAGCTTTAAATTTATACTTTAAATTTATATTTATTAGAATTTTTTTTATTTTATCAAAATAGAGATGGAGTTTTATTAAGATGCCTTATGCATGATCAAACTCAAAAAGTTCTTACAAGTTATCACAAAAAAAATTGTGATGGACATTATGCTACAAAAACCACTGCTTATAAGATCTTAAGAGTATGATATTATTGGCCTACTCTTTTTCAAGATGATTATAAGTTAGTTCATTCTTGAATTCCATGCCAATTATTTGTTGGTAGAGATAAGTTGCTTGCAATGCCTTTAAAACTTGTTATTCTTGAAAAACTATTTATGAAATTGGGCATTGATTTTATTTTAGATATACATCTTCCTTCATCTATGGGTCATAGGTATATATTAACAATAATGAATTATTTCACTAAGTGGTCTGAGGCCAAAGCACTTAAAATTTTTACAACATGTGAAGTGATCTCATTTTTAGAAAATCATATTTTCTCTAGATTTGGAGTTCCTCATGAAATCATTTTTGATAATGGACCTCAGTTTGTTTCACATGAATTTATAGAAATTTTTGATGTGGAGTTCATTATGAAAGCACTTAAAACTTTATGAGATATTATTAGGGTTTCATATTGAATTTTTAGAACAATATGATGTTTATATTTTAGAAGGTCATGAAGTTGATTTTTTAATTTTAATTATTGCAATGAAAGATATGTTTTTATTCAAAATTTATTTTGATGGTTTGCTTTCTTGGTCAACACGTGAAAAGATATGTGGTTTTTATTTGGGAGATACTTTTCATGAATAAAACTTTGTGGAAATATTAGTTTCAATTATGAGAATTGACTCAATTTATATTCTCAAATAATTTTCATATAGTGAGAATAAAAAATCATGAAGATATGTCAAAATATTTTTGAAATAAAATTATGATATTATAATTTTATTTTAAAGTTTCAATTGGTTTTTAAAATATATTTTGATAAAATAAAAATAGAATATTATAATGATGGTTGATACAATTAGATCAATTCAATTTTGTTACAATAAATGGATAGTGTAGAGATTATTTGTTGATAGTGGAATTTTATAAGTGACTATGTGTTTTAGAAATTTAGCATATTGAGTAAATGCATATTGATTTTTTAGTCATAATAAACAAATTTTTGAATATATTCAAATGTTTAGGATGTTAGGCTAGGATCAATTGGGATCAAGTAGAAGTAATGATAACAGAGCTTGGGGTCAAAATTTAGACAATGTGAATCAACAAAACCCAAATAGACAATTCCCAAGGGGAGGTTTTAGGGCTAGGATATTTGGCCCTAAGTATGATAGTAGGGTTTCTAGGATGTCAATTTACTTTGATGTGCCCTTCAACCCTACAAACCATAGAGGTAATAGAGGATTTTATGGCCATAGATTTTATTCTAGGTCTCATTTTTATAGCAATTCCTCTCACCACTTGTAGAATAATCCACATCACTTTTCAGTTAATTCACCTACCCTAGAGAGAATCTAACATGTTTTTGATTATATAAGGTAGTAGACCAGGGGCTAAACCCTTACATAAATAGAGGAACCACTAAGGCAATCAAAATAAATGATGTCTTACAATAGGAATGACACGATCAGTGTACCAACAAACACAGCAAACTAAAATAAAACAAGAATAAGAAAAATTAGAGACAGAGAAATTTCTCCTTGAATAAACATAGATTTGATGAGGTCATTCAATTTCTCAGTGTTCTTTGCATTGACAGTAGAATCAGTATTACCCAAGTCCTACAGCATAGACATGTTCAGGAGAATAGAATTCAAGAGCCCATTGTAAAGTTTTGCTCCAATTTTGGATGCGACTCTTCAGGGTAACAATTTCAGCTTTCAAACCAATCTCAGTTTTGGTTTTCTCATCAGCTTCCTCCACATACATCTTTCCCTCTTTTTCATCATTTTCCACAATGTCAACAACATCCTCCCTAGTAGCCTCAAACTCTCTTATCTCCTACTTACCTTCAGTATCCTCAGAGATTTCCTGAACTTCCAATTCCTTATTCTCTTCCTCCTGGATGGCTTCTTTCAAGGCGCTCTCTGAGTATTCAATAAGCCTAGCCTTGGGAGTTGGTTTGCCAGCAATCCACCCTGACCGTCGAACTCCTAAAGAAAGGCCCTCCTTACTAACCTTAATGGACATTTGGGATTTACTACCTTGACCCCTAATGGTCCTACAAGGATTTTTATGGGTCCCCACAGTGGTCCCCCCAATACCCTCTTCACTAGCATAAAACTTCCTCTTATTGCCCTTTGTACTCATAAAGGAGCTGAAGGTGTCTACGGGGGTCTCCTCAGGAGTAGAAAAGGATACTTCTTTAGTTTTGGTAGGGACATGGGAAGGACAAGGCTCATCGACAACATTACTAGCAAAAGGGTTAGAAGAAATTTCCCTGCTATCAATTCTAATATTCTTGGATGGCTCAAGGGCATGGTGGAAATTATATAAACAAAAAATGAGGCCCTGATGGAGGGGGATAGGATTCATATTAGGTTTTTTTTCCAATTTTGCTCTCACCCTAAGGAAAAAATGTTCTAGGGAAGAGAGCAGATAAAAGAGAAAATTGATGAGAGCATTATGCCTGAAATGATTTAAAAGGGGGAGATGATAATTATAGAACCTGGTGAATCATTCTTACAACATGAAATAGTTCATGAGAATGAAGCACACTCTATCCCATGGCTCAGGCAATTTGGCTCGATCAAATCCTCCTTGGTAAGGAGTAAGTTCTTTGCCTTCTCCTAGAAAAATCTTCTAGCTAGAAATGTCCATGATTTTTATTTTCCTTTGTAGCTTCATCCCCTAAGTGGAAATGTCTATAGCCATAGATATCACCTTTTTAGAAATATCAAAGCTAATTCCTCCAATAGTGACTCACCAGTTTAACCAAAACTGCATAAATTATTCAGACATGTTTTCATCAAACCCATTGAGCCTCTCTAGGTAGGGACTAATCCCACCCTCTTTGTAGTAGTGCCAAACCACTGGGTTATCTTTTCACTCACAGCAAGAGACTAGTTATGTTCAAATTTTGTCACCCCCCATTTTGGATTTATAGACCAAACTAGGAGAATTCCCAATTTTTACATTCGTAGTTGAAGTAGCTTTAAGCCCTTGCTCCTGAATATGCATAATGATAATGTGATAGCACATAATTCAAAGTATCATGCCAAGATGACATTTACTCCTCCCATGCTTAAACATCATTTCCTGGTGATCTCCATAATGAAGTTTGCTCACCTTAACACATTGGTACAATAAATAAGAAATGATTATCAAAAGAGTAAAATAGGCCCCGAACTCTAAGATCCATGTAAGCACCCTCAAAAGGGACTGACTAATAGAGTTATCCTTTCCATATGTCTGACTCATCCTTAACAAGTCATTTCCTTTTGGATAAGATCCCTAATATTTCAAGGGATATGATTTATTTGGTGCCAACATCACCAATTTGAAAATTGTTGGCCGAGATTGGCACAGGCATCAACAACACTATTTCCTTCTCTATAAATATGTGAAATATCAACTCTGGTAAGCTTCTACAGAAGAAATTGAATATCCCTAATGATATCTTTTAACTTAATGCCCACATTTGATGCTTTGTTAACTGCATCGATAACCATTTTAGAGTCCCCTTGGATACTCAAATTCCCTATACCTAAGGATATAGCCAGTTTTATCCCCCATAGGAGAGCCATATCTTCAACATAGTTATTACTCTGGTAGCCTATTCCACCAGCATAGATAGAAATCATCCACCCTTTGTCATTTCTTATAATCCCTCCCCCATTGGCTTTACCATTAGACTTGGAGGCCCCATCAAAGTTAAGTTTCATCCAGTTAGGCTTTAGGGGATTCCATTTAGTATTAAGTCTCTGTAGAATTTTGGAATTATTATAAGCAAAAATATGATTTAGTACCTTCCATTTAGCTACAATTTGTTCTTATTCTTGAGTTAGGGGTTTTTTCACAGTATGAATATGAGCAATGGTGACACTTCCAAAAGAGTTCTAACAAAAGAATGAAACACCTGGGAGGCATTTATAGCAGTATTCCTAAAAATTCTATGGTTGTGCTCTTTCCATAAGATCTAACTCAAACAAGGTAGAGTTTGATTCCATAATTCCATGAGCGAGGGATGAGAAAAGGTAGGATTCTAGCTGATAATGACTTCCTTAAGGTCAGAGTTATAGACCCACTCAATACTAAAATTATTTAGGATTATGCCCTAAAGTTCTTAGGTAAAATCATAGTGTATGAAAAGGTGAGAGACTATTTCCTCTTTTGAACAACATAAATAGCATCTATTAACTAGGGTAAACCCTCTTTTTTGAAGGTTTTCTTGGGTTAAGATTTTGTTATGAGCAGCAGCCCACCAAAACATGTTGATTTTTGGTATAAATTTATAGTTCCAAACCTGTTTCCATATCTCTTTATTATGAGCCTTAGGAATCAACAATTGATAATCAGACTTGATAGAGAACCATCCATTCTTATTTGGCCACCAGTATTGTTCATCTTCACATAGGAAGAGAGGGATTATGATCCCCTAAATCAACTACTAAATATCTAGAACACTAGGGAAGAGCTCAGGCTGATGAGCACAATAATTCAATAGATTTTTCCAGCTCCTTATGCCATTGTTATTATCCATGTATTCACTGACTTTATCTCCAAAAAATTGAGTAGCAATGTCAAAAATTTATCCATAGTTTCCCTATGTGATAAGAGCCTTATCCTTTACGCAAATGTCATTCCAAAATTTAATATGCCAGCCATTTCCCAATTTCCATCTAATTCCTTGATTAAGAATGCTTCTACTTTTTAGCATTTTATTCCATATCATAGATCCCTAGGGTAACCCTAGCTGTTAAATAAATTTGTAACCATCAGTACTATGCATATATTTGGCATACATTATTTCCCTCCAATCATTATTTTTATGAATCAGGTTCCAGTTGATTTTGGAGAGAAGGGCTTTGTTCATGTTCCTGATAGATCTAATATTGAGGCCACCATGTGATTTCGAAAGACACACTTTTTCCCATCTAACCAAAGACATTCTCTATTTATCTTCTAGTCCCATCCATAAGAATTTTCTTTGAATATATTCCAATTTGTCAGCAAAATACGCAGGTATTTTAAAGAGAGATAGGAAGTAGGTAGGAATCCCTTAAAGAGAGGTTTGAAGAAGCTGTAGTTTGCCTGCACTGCTAAGAAGTTTTCCTTTCCGACCAAGAAGTTTCTTCTAAGTTATTTCCAATATTCCATTCCAAAAACTTGGAGATACCTCTTTTACCATGAGGGGAAGGCCCATATAGGTAGCAGGTAGAATAGCTTCAGCACAGTCTAGGATGTCAATGATTTTTTATCTAAGGTCATTAGGAGTATTAAAGAAGTACGCATTATTTTTTCAAAGATTTATGCTTTGCCTAGACTCTATGGTGTAGTTGTTTAAAATATTCTTCCATCTCCTAGCTTCAATCATTGAAGAGATGCCAAAAATAATGGTATCATCCACAAACTACTGCACCGCCATAGGGGGAAGGGAGGAAGCAAGTTTGATGCCCACTAAATGTTTAGAGACTATATTGGCTTGTATGTATCTCACCAATGCCTCCACCATTATGATGAGTAAGTAAGGGGAGAGAGGGTCCCCCTGGCAGATTCCTCTCGAAGAAGAGAAGAAACCTCTAGAGACCCCATTGACTAAAACTAAAAATTTAGCAGAAGAGACAACGTTCCATATCAGGTAAGAAATTTTATCATTAAACCCAAATTTCCTGATGACTTAGAATAGAAAAGTCCATGAGACCCTATCATATGATTTAGAAATGTCTAGCTTAAGAGCCATACCAGGGATTCTACTCTTGTCCATGGAATGAATAGTCTCATGAGTGGAGATCACAACATCAAGAATTTTCTGAATCGGGACAAAGCCTTTTTGAGTAGGGGAAATAATTTTGTCTAAAAAAGGTTGGATTCTCATAACCAAAACTTTAGTGCAGAGCTTATAAATAGTATTACATAGACTAATAGGTCTGAAATCTATAAGATGTGTGGGCTATGACTTTTTAGGAACAAGTATTATTAAAGTATTATTAGCTTGTCTCAAAAGTTTACCCAATATGAAGAAGTCACGTATAGCAATAGTAAGATACATTCCCACTATATCCAAATATTACTAGAAGAATATAGAAGGGAAGCCATCAAGACCCAAGGCTTTGAAACAACCCATAGAAAATAAAATAGCACGGACTTTCTCCTTGGATATAGGCCTTAACATCTCCAAGTTGTCTTCCTCAGTTATCAAATAGGGGTTTTATCAATGAATTGATTCATAGTTCCATCATTCCCATCATCATTATTTTTTTCAATGAGCAAATTATGAAAAAATATCATGGCTTGTTCCCCTATCTCATTATCTTCAGTTATAATGTTTCCATTATCCAAACATAGCTTTGTTATGGAGTTAGCCTTCCTATGTTTCATGGCTAAGAGATGAAAGAAGGCCATGTTCCTATCCCCCTCTTTGAGCCACTGAACTCTAGATTTCTATTCCCAAAAAACCTCTTCTCTATCCATAAGATTCTTCCAGTCAAAAATCAAGACATTCTCTTCTTTAGAAGTGTCTTCTGAATGATCACCTTGAGCCATCCATTGCTAGATATCTTCAAGTTTTATAGCTATGTTTTTCTTCTGATGAAAGACCTAACCAAAGCTATATCTATTCCATCCATAAACTTCATATTTGATATGCTAAAGTTTTTTAACTAATCTATACATAGGAGTGCCCTGGATAGGAATTGTCCACCATTGGCCCACCAATTGTCTAAAGTCTTTATGTTTGATCCACATAGCTTCAAAACAGAAGGGGAAAGGACCACATTGTCCCTGATCTTTCCCACTCAGGAAGATTTGGCAATGATTGGACATGGTTTTAGGAAAATCCTACAAGTGCATATTATGATAATCATTCCAGTTGCTAGAAATAAGAAATCTGTCCAACTTAACTTGAATCATTTGGTCTCTTCTTCTTCTGTTAGACCAGGTGAAATTTTGATTTTGCAATTCAATATCCAACAATCCCCAATCATTTATAAATTCAACAAAGTCAAACATGCTATAAGAGTAATCAATAATCCCACCCTATTTTTTAGAAGGGTATAATAGAGTGTTAAAGTCTCCAGCCAACATCCATCTAGTGTGTTGGGTGTTAGTCCTGAAGCTACTCAAATCTATCCATAAATTTTGCCTCAATGCTCTGTTATTCAGGCCATAGACATTGATCAACGACCAGTTCAAGGAGGACAAAGAGAAGTTAATAATCAAAAAATGTTTATTGTAAGGAATAAGAGATCCCTAAATTTTATCACTATTCCACATAGTTACAATCCCACCTAAAGCCCCTTCAGCTGGACTAATGCAAAAAGTAGCCTTAGGCCATATGTAGTCAGTGATTTTCTTAAAACTCTCCTCATTCATCTTGACCTCTTGGAGTAATAATATATCTAATTTATTATCTAGAATGTAGTTTTTAACCTCAAACTATTTGAAAGGACTGTTAAAGCCCCTCATGTTCTAGGATAAAATTCTCATTTAGAGGATTTGAGGAAATGGGTCTCCAGTGTTTTTTGCATACCACTGGCAATCTCCCTGGTAATCTCTCTTTGTCTTGTTTCTCTTAGGTTTGGTCTCCCTTTTTTGGGATCAGTGCTAACATCTGTATATTTTTTACCTTTGCAGTTCTTTTTCTTTGGGGTAACCCATTCTTCCTGTTCATTGCTACTACCATTTTTTCCTATTTCACTTGTTACTAAATAATTCCCTGATTGGTCACCTACTTCCAAAGCATTGAAAATATATGTGTTTGAATGTAAGGCTATTTCTCCCTCAATATCTATGATTTTTGGAGGTAGTTCCACCTAAACATCTCTTAACACTTTACCTTCTACATCATCCCCATCTATCGATTAGGCACATATTTCTCCTTCCTCAGACATATTGGTCTGTTGGTCCAAAGAGTTAACTATGTCTATTATAACCTTCTGACTATCATTGTCCAAGGCCTCGTTGTTATTCTCCTCTAGGACAGCTTTTTCCTCATTACTAGAGACCTCCTCCTAACCAGCCTTTTCCCTAACCTTTTTAGTATTATTAGGGTTTTTCGCATTACCCCTCATTCCCTGACTGCCAGAGTTTCTGGATTTGTGAGACTGATCCTCACCTTCAACCAGGTATTCATCTTTCCTTCCCATTTGCTTCACCTTACATTGGGTCATTATATGTCCCTTTTTTCTACATATTTGATATAAAGTTGTAACATTTTCATATATGATCAGCTGAGTCCAAATCCCATATTTAGAGTTTAACTCTACAGACATGGGAAGGGTCTGATTAATCTCTACATTGACACACAACCGAGCATACACACATCTAGATTGCATTATATTGGTATGATCTATAGTGATGTAATAGCCAATAGAGTTGCCAATAGCTATAAATATTTTTTCATCCCAAAATTCTAATAGGAACCCTGGCAATCTTACCCAAGTAGGAGCAAACTTGCTAAGGTCCGAGTTGGGGTCAAATCCTAGTTTCCACAAGCATAATGCAAGTGAATGTGGACCATACAACCATGGTCCTCCATCAATAATAGCTATCATATCCTCCCTATTTGTAAATCTAAATAGGAATAATCCTCTTGCCATAGCAGTGATCAAGACACTCCCTTTAATTCTCCACAAAGACATTACCCATTTCCTAACCATCTCAATATTAGAACAGAAGGATAAAAACTTACCTACCAATGCAAGGTCCATGGTCCCCATGATTTCCTCAACTACATCATCTAGGATAGTCAGGGCCATACCCTCAGTGGAATCATTTTTGACAGGAAGGCTCGACATGTTTTTAGTGGAGCATGTCTTTTCACCTGTTAACTCTTTCTTCCATCCATTGGAGGGAATGTCCTCTATCAGATTCAGGTTCAGATTTCTAGAGGCACTGCCAAAGGTAGTAGCCTCCATTGGATCCATAAGCACTCTGATCGCACTCAGAGGGTCCTATAAGGTGGGAAAAAACTAGTTTCAAATTTTTATTCTGGTCGCACTTCGATTCAATAACCTGATAATCTAACATGTTAATGAGCCTCAACATATTAACAAATCTACTTAGTTAGACATTGAATTATCCCATACCAAGAACATTATTAATCTTTCTCTCCCTTTTATTTCTAATGAACCATCACCATCTCAAAAAGATCCTATTTTAAGATGCAAATATTTAAGTTTGAAAGAGCCTATTTCAGGTTACAAGAAACACACACTTGAAATTCATCTGACCACTTTAGACAAATAGTCAAATAGTTAGAATAACACAAACACTCTAGTTGAGGTCAAAATTTTGAAGAAGATTAAGTTGAAGATCAATGATAATACAAGTGATACTAGGACTAAGCTAGTTCAGTTTCTAGCAACAATGATAGAATACAATGAATGTGTGAATGAGCAATAGAAGCTAGGTATTGAGGTTTTATCAAATTTTGATAATTTTTGGATGTCAATAGGATAAAATTTTATTTTCATGATGAATTTAATGTTGGCATAACTTTGTACTTTTGTATCTGATACTTTTATTTTTAAATTTTGATGTTTTGGTGATGATGTTTTAAAATTACAATTGACTGTAATTTTATAATATATATATATGCCTAAGTAAAATTTTGGAAATACGCATTATGGTATTAATATAAATAAAAAATTTATTAAACTTTGATTTATATATTTATTTATTGATATATGTGATTCTATTTTATTATTAATTGATTAAGTGTCCCCATCCATTAGGAATTGCCTAGTCTATATTCAAATATTTGATCCATTAAGACTTTTAAGTCTTAATTAAACCTTAACTAATAATTTTTTATATTAATTGATTTTTTAAAAAGTCAATTAGTTAAGTTCAACAAGTAACTAAGGATGATTACAACTTTTTTTCCAACTAAATTTGAAATATAAAATGAGATCAAGGATTCATTTGAAGAGGAGGAACAACATAGGTATTGAGGATTTATACATTGTGAAGTCAATCATTTATCACTCTCTGATCTATGAAATTTCTTTAAGATAGTATGACTTCAGTAGATAGACCCAATGGTACTTTTTTTATGGTTGAGTAATTATTTAAGCAATGTAGGTATATCCAATTTTATATTATCATATTTAAGAAATTATCTAAAGTTCATCAAGTTTGACATCTTTTGATGATTGCTCCTTGAAATCATATGTGCAAAATTCAAGTATTCAACCTAAATAATGATGAAAACTTCACTATTTGCAGCATTTCACTGATATATTTGATAATAAAAGTTATCTCTCAAGATATTTTATAAAGATAGATGTTAGTTTCTCAAATATAATCGATCTATTTTGCTAAGATGACTCTCTCTATTGAGACTCGCATGTTTTATCTATATTGTACTTTACATTGACTTTGATTTTAATTTATTTTAATCTATTTTAGATTAATCTTTAATGTTAGGTTGTGGAGCTAAAAGCTTCACTGATGCAGACATGGAGGAGGTTGGAGGAGGTTGCTGAAGTGTCACAGACACCAGCATCGGTCAGGGCAACCGACGTCAGCAGGATTAGACAGAAAGAGCAACCAACGTCGGTCAGGGATCGGCCGGTGTCGGTCACCTCCAAGTAGACAGGGACCAACGTCAGTCACCTTTGCGGTTCGAAACTGTGAGTGTTATGGGTAGTTAGTTAACGAACCAAGTGTTTGCATGTCAAGAGCCAAATTTAGACTAGAAGCTGTGGATCTAATTATTGTAATTAGGTGTCTAATTATTGTTTGCATGAGATCTATTTAAGAGACTCATGGGCTATATTGTAATTTTTTCTAGAGAGTAAGAGAGCAAATATTATCTCCTTCTGTGTGTGAAGAGAGCATGGTGTGTTCCTCTTAGTGCCACAGTGCCAAGTGTGGGTGCTAGTTTGGAGAATCAGAGGGATTCTTCATGTATGTATGATCTTGGTCAGCAGGTGTGCATGGCTACGTTAGGAGATCTGCATGGTAAGTAAGATCATTGATCTGCAGGTGTATGTGTGTGCAAGATCCAAGTTTGTAGGTGTGTAAAACCAGATTGATTTACAGGTGTGCAAGATCAGGGAGGACAGCAACACAATAGGGAGCAGGATCAGGTGGGATCTACTTGGAGTACAGTGTGTACTTAGAAAGAAAGCAAAGAGGAAGGCAAGGTAGTTCCTTCCATAAGTAAGGTCTGTTGAGTTATAGGTTGTTGCAGTTTAGGGGAGATCTACTTGAAGTACATTTGTGTACTTGGAGTGCGTGGAGCACTTGTGGAGTGCGTGGAGCACTTGTGGAGTGCGTGGAGCACTGGTGTACTGGTAGTAGTGGATATTGACTGGTTGGAGGTGAACACCAACTCTGTGTTTGAGTTGTGTGTTGGGACCGTAAGAGAGAGAGAGAGAGAGATTTGAGGAGAGAATTACTGTTCACTTGAGGTGTGGGAAGCCTCTGAGAGGTGGTGAAGAAGAAGTGGCATCTTCTTTATTGTATTCTTTTATGGATGAGTATTAATACAAGTTGTGTATTGTCTCTCATATTCTGTGTTGTTTCTGGTTTCTAGTTACTTGTTACTTCTGGTTAATTCCGCATCTTAAGTTGCTTGTATATGGTAATCAATTGTGCTTCCACGGGTTCCTAACATTTAATTAATCTAATTTCATTTTCTATTTCCTTTAGTTTTAATTTATTTACTTTATTTTTCTTTTACTTACTATTTATTTCTTTTTTCTTTAAGTTAGTTTGTTAGATTAAATCCATTTATTTTCTTAGAGTTAGACTTAAATAGATTCTAGATTAGTTAATTTGTAAATTTAGTTTAGATTCCTATTATCTTAGTTTTATTAGACTCAGTTAAGCTAGATTAATTTGTTTTTTTAGTTTAATACTTTATTTCTTTAATAGTTTGTTATCTCTTTCTTAGCTTAGTTATTGTCTTACTTGTCTTCTCTAATTTGTTCTCTTTAGTTTGCTAGATGCTATTAGTTTCTCTTATGTGTTGATTTCCTCTTAGTTGTTTAATTTATTAAAGATTTGTTCATCTTTGGTTTATCTCAATTCTATTTTACTTGTATTTATGGTTTATTATCTTGATGTCATTTAGAATTTATTACAACAAAAGAAAGACATTACTTTGAAATATATTATAATATTGAATCATATTTCTTTCTTTCAAGAGATTATCTTGTTCATAGACCTTCTCTGTAGGATAGGATAGATTACACATTCAAATCTAAACTAATTTATTATTTGATAAGTAGGCTTTTGAAATTATAATGGAATATGTTATATTTGATAGCTTATTTATTATTTTTCAAATCTTTTAAAAAACCCTTCACATCTTAAGAATCATAATTGAACCTTTAGAACCTTATTATTAGACTGGTATGATTCCAAATTAACCTTCACAATAGGTGAAAGGGTTGATTAGTTGAAGGTAAAAAATTTATTATCAATAGATCCTTCTATTTTTTAGGTTTGTAAATAAGAGCTTTTAAGGGGGAGCTTAAGTGCTGAATTATGTCTTAGTTGCTAAAAAATTGTAGATAAAAGAGATCCAATTTCTTTATCTTGGGGCGGGGAGGGGGGAGCTTTCCAATTTTTAGAAATGACTTGGAAGAGATGGCAAAAAGGCCCTTTAGGTTGGTGCCTTTTGTTTAAGAAAATGCCACCATTGCAGACTTTTTAGACACACCATAACTAATGTGAAAGAGTTAGGTGCCACATGAATTCTATAGAATGGGAGATTCTGTTGTGGTGTGGAGCTAAAAGCTTCAACTATTTGCAGACACTAGAAGGAAGGATGCTGAAGAACCAGAGCCACCGGCGTCGGCAGTATGACCAACGTCAGTCAAGTGTAGTGGAGAAGGAGACCGACGACGGCAGGAAGTCAGCCGACGTCGGCAGCACCAGACTAGCAGGGACCGGCGTCGGTCGCCTGTGTATTTTTGGAACTACTGTTGACGAACAGTCAGTTAGTTGAACCGAGTGTTTGCATGCTAAGGGGCTAATTTAAGTCGCGGGCTGTGTGTCTAATTTTAGTAGTTAGACTTCTATTTTTGTAAGCATGGGATCTTATTTATAGACCCATAAGGCATGTATTGTAAATTAATTCTAAGGCAAGTAAAGGCATTGAAGCTAGCAAGGTCAAGGAGATCTACAGGTGTAAGGTAAAGGAGATCAGCTGAAGCATTCAAGGAGGGATAACAACTCAGGCTTTAGAGTTGTGTTGAGCAAGAGAGAGAGGGAAGAAGGTCTTGAGGTGTGGCAAGCCTTTGAAGTGGAGGAAGAAGTGGCATCTTCCTTATTGTATTTTCTTCTAGTAGTATTTAATATAAGAGTGTGTATTGTCTCTCAAATTCTTTGATGTCTCAAGTTTCTAGCTACTTTATCATTCTGGTATAATTCCGTGTTTAATTGCATATAAGAAAGTAATCAATTGTGCTCTAATTGGTAGAGCTACAGATCCCCTGACAAGTGGTATCAGAGCTACGATTTGCAGGAAGCAGGGTATTGTTTTTTGATTACAGGTCATTCACAGGGTTTTCTGATTGAGTGGGAGTTTAGCAATGGTAGGAGAAAGTAAGCTACGAATGGAGAAGTTTAATGGCAAGAATTATCAACACTGGAGGATGCAGATTGAGGACTATCTGTATCAAAAGGATTTGTACTTACCGTTGGGTGGGGTTGCAAGCAAGCCCACAGATATGAAGGATGAAGAATGGAACGTTCTTGATCGGAAGGCTCTCAGTTCCATTAGGTTGAGCCTTGCATCGTCTGTGATTTCCAGCTTATCACAGTGCAAGACAACGGAAGAGTTGATAAAGTCCTTGGCAAATTTATATGAAAAGCCCTCGGCTTCTAATAAGGTATATCTTATGAAGCAGCTATTTACTTTGCAAATGCAGGAAGGTGGATCGGTACATACTCATCTCAGTGATTTCCATGGTTTGGTAAACCAACTAGCTTCAATCAATATTATTTTTGATGATGAGGTAAAGGCTCTCTTGATTTTATATTCTTTGCCTGAAAGTTGGGACAGTATGGTTATGGCAGTAAGTAATTCTACATCTGCTTCTAAAATCTTAAAAGTTGATGATGTTGTGAGTGTGATCTTGAATGAAGAAATACGTAGGAGAAGCACAGGTGAATCATCAGGGAATGCTCTAAGTGCAGAAAGCAAGGAAAGGCAAAGGGAGAAGGTTGAGCAAGGGAAATCAAGGTCGGGAAGGAGATCCGAGTCCAAAGGTATTACCTGCTGGTTTTGTGGAAAGAAAGGACATATAAAGAAGGAGTGTTGGTTGAGAGATAAAGAGAATCAACATGCGGGTATGGGAGAAGCAAAAGATGTAAATATTATGATGCAGGATGCTCTCATACTTTCTTTAGATAGTCAGGTAGGATCATGGATTTTAGATTCTGGTTCATCTTTTCATGCATCCCCAAACAGAGATTTGTTCTACGAGTATGAAAAGGGAGACTTTGGAGTTCTTTATCTAGGGGATGGTACGCCTTGTCAGATAGTTGGCAAAGGGAAAGTGCAGCTGAGATTGCAGATTGACAACACGTGGGTGTTGAAAGAGGTCATGCATGTTCCAATTTTGAAGCAGAGTCTGAAATCTGTAGGAAGGTTGGGAGATGAGGGATGCACAATAACCCTCACAGCGGATTCTTGGAAGGTCACCAAGGGAGCACTTGTTCTAGCAAGAGGTAAGAAAGTAGATACTCTTTATCTGTCTACTTGTATTACTGATTCCACTTCTGGTGTAGATTCGAAGATGTGGCCTAATAGGCTTGGTCACAAGAATAGGAAGGGAATGGAAGTTCTTGATTCAAAAGGTATGTGCACAGATACAGTTCATTGCAAAAAGAGGAAATTTGATGCCTTTGACAGGAACAAAGAAGCCTTGGTGTTTGTGGAGGAGATGAAGGACAGAGATTAGTCACAGGGGCTGAATAAGTCTGAGCAGGGTAGCATGGATAGAGGTTTGATCCAAGAAGAGCTTGCAGATGAAAAATTCATCACTTATAGGAACACACAGACACCGATGTCGGTAGCTTGGCACTGACGTCAGTCATCCAAATACCGACATCGGTCATGTGCAGACTAGCAGGGTCAGTAGGTTGGACTGGAGAAGTCTGACGTCGGTCATAAGGATCGACGTCGGCAGGAGGGACGCTGGCATCAGCCAGGGAAATGATGTCGGCAGTCAGGGTTAGTACAGGGAACCAACATCGGTCGGAAGCAGACTGGGAGATGGCCTAGATTGGTCACTGGAATGGATGTTGGGTGAATTACTAAGTCTCAAACACCCATGTGGAGGTCAGGAAAGGTATGTGAACCTCACATTCATTGTTCACCTTCTTTATATTGCTTACTGATAGTCACGAACTAGGAAGATGGAAGAAGCAATGCAGGTAGAATCCAGAAACAGTGGGAGCTTGGCATGGATGAGGAGTGTGAGTCCTTGGAGAACCAAACAGGTATTTGTTGGTAGTGTTGTTAGCTGGAAGAAAGCACTGGATAGAGGGATGGATTCTTGTTTTAGAGAAGAGAGTGGATGGATACATGAGACCGAAGGCTATGGTATATGGTCTTGATCATGCTACAGAACAATGGAGGTTTGACCATTGTATTTTATCTTTACCAGGTTGGATAATATTAGCTACATTATCCTGTTACTGTATTGTGTTACTTGTTGCAGGGTTTCATATATAGGGAGTTTTTTGAGCTAAGGGTAGAGTTGGTTCAGAAGTATGTCATGGAGAATTTGGGAGCAGCAAAATTCTTGTGGCATAAGATACAGGGATTACATCACAGGTCTGCGTGGTGGTTGGTCTTCAAGAGTGACGTTGAAGAGGGATACAGAGCCTAAGGAACAAAATAGATGGTGTACAGGTACAGGTACAAGTTGCAGTTGTTTATCTCCAAGTGGGAGATTGTTGTGGTGTGGAGCTCAAAACTTCAACTATTTACAGACACTAGAAGGAAGGATGCTGAAGAACCAGAGCCACCGGCATCGGCAGTATGATCGACGTCGGTCAAGTGCAGTGGAGAAGGAGACCGGTGATGGTAGGAAGTTGGCCGACGTCGGCAGCACCAGACCAGCAGGGACCGGTGTCGGTCGCCTGTGTATTTTCAAAACTATTATTGACGAATAGTCAGTTAGTTGAATCGAGTGTTTGCATGCTAAGGGGCTAATTTAAGTCATGGGCTGTGTGTCTAATTTTAGTAGTTAGAATTCTATTTTTGTAAGAATGGGATCTTATTTATAGACCCATAAGGCATGTATTGTAAATTAATTCTAAGGCAAGTAAAGGCATTGAAGCTAGCAAGGTCAAGGAGATCTACAGGTGTAAGGTCAAGGAGATCAGCTGAAGCATTCAAGGAGGGATAGCAACTCAGGCTTTAGAGTTGTTGTGTTGAGCAAGAGAGAGAGAGGGAAGAAGGTCTTGAGGTGTGGCAAGCCTTTGAGGTGGAGGAAGAAGTGGCATCTTCCTTATTGTATTTTCTTCTAGTAGTATTTAATACAAGAGTGTGTATTGTCTCTCAAATTCTTTGCTGTCTCAAGTTTCTAGCTACTTTATCATTCTGGTATAATTCTGTGTTTAATTGCATATAAGAAAGTAATCAATTGTGCTCTAATTGGTAGAGCTACAGATCCCCTGACAGATTCTAGGGAGGTTTCCATTGCACTATGAGTCCAAGGACCTTATTTAGTTTGACCCATATTAGGTTAAATTTATTTAGAACCTAGTTAAATAGTTTCAAGTTGAAAGAGTACTTTAGGAAGGACTAAATCCTCCACATTTTGGCATATAGGGCATATGTTGTGGACTATCAATCCCCTTTTAGCTAGATTATCCACCATCAAAATTTTGTCCTGCACTGTTATCCAAAATAAAAAGTTAACTTTAGGAGTCACATGCTTGACCCAAAGATTTTTCTATAAATTCCAATCACTTTCTATATTAATATCAGTGGCATGTCCCAAGGCCACTGTGTATGATCCATTGTCTTTAGTAGCCCAAATAAAGTGGTCTTCCTTTTGAAATGTATGGATATGGATCTGACTCATCAAAGAGTTGACAGACTGAATAGCTAGTGATTCTTCTATTGAGAGTCCTTCATAAGGGAGTTTTTTCTAGATTTTTACACCTTCATTCATCACCCAATAATATTTGATTTTTAATCCCCATCTTTACTTAAAGTCTCTATACTAATCAACCCAAATATATTGTGAGAATAGGGGAGTGGAGGATAGCTAGGGATCTTCCTAGAAGTCAATTTTTTCACCATTGCTAATTTTCCATATGATGCCTTTCTTTAGGAGATCCTTGTAGTTGGTGATAGTTTTTTAGAAGATAGATCCATCCACAGGACCTTCTTCCCATAGGAAATAATCCACTTTCACTCCTTTCAGGTATTTAGCTTTGATCATTCTTACCCATTCACTATTTTCCTTCATAAGTCTCTAGCCCATTTTTGCCAATAGGGCTCTGTATAGATTTTATGCTTCTCAGGTTGAGGCCTCCATTTGCTTTAGGAAGACAAGATTTTTCCCATGCAATGAGATTATATCTTAATCTTTATTTAGTGCTCTTCCATAATAAGTTTTTTTGAATTTGTTTAATTTTAGTGGCCACTTTGGAAGGAATTCTAAAAATAGATATTTGGTAAATAGGAATGCTCTGGATCAAGGCTTTGAGAAGTTAGTATTTCCCTACCTAAGTGAGAAGGTGACCCTTCCATACCACTAATTTTATTTGAATATGGTTAATGAGAGGGTTCCAAAGATCATAATCTATTTTTCCTTCAAAGATCAAGATGTCTAAATGACTTGTCAGTAGATTCCCCACTTGATAATCCAAGATTTTGACAATTATTTTCTATTGAAAGAGAGGAGTGTTAATGAAAAATAGAGAGCTCTTTTGAAAGTTAATACACTAATTTGAGACTTTTTCATAATTTTTTAGGATGAGTTTTATTTTCTTTGATTCCTCTATAGAGGATTCTCCTAGGATGATGGTATTGTCAACAAATTGTTCATGTGTGATAGATTCTATATTTAGAGCCACTGAAATTCCTTTAATTAGTGCATGAGAGTGGGATTTCAAGAGGCTCCTACCTAGTTTTTTTGATAGAATGATAAAGAGGTAAGGAGAGAGGGAGTCACCCTAACTTAGTCCTCTTGAATTAGGGAAGAAACCTTTTGGAACACCATTTACGATAACAAAAAATTTAGGAGTGTCAATGCGATTTTAGATGATCTTCTTGGTATCTTGTTTCAATCCCAACCTTTCCATAATCTGCATGAGAAATCACTAGGAGACCTGATCATAGGATTTTGACATATCCAACTTAAGCAACATTTTTTGCCTCAAGGATCTAGAGATGGAATGAATGGCTTCAATAACTAGGATGATGTCATCTATAATATGTCTGCCAGTCACAAAGTCCACCTGCTACTCCCATATGACTTTATCTTGGAGATGTTGCATATGTTGTACCAAGATAGAGGACCTAATTTTGTATGGTATTGCAAATACTAATGGGTCATAAGTCCTGAATATTGGTAGCACCCTAATTTTTTGGTATAATTATAAGGAAACTGTTATTGATTTATTTGAGAATAGATTTTGATTGGAAATATTCTCTAACAACTACCTTGACCTCTAAATGGATAATGTCCTAGAATTTTTAAAAGAAGAGTGGGGGTAACCCATCAGGTCCCAATGCTTTGGATACCTCCATTGAAAATACTACACTTTTTATCTCCTAATTAGAAGGAACCTTGGTGAGGGAGACATTTTTAGCATCAAATAATACTTTATCAAAGTTGTTGAGAGTGGTAGCTACCAGAAGATCATCTGGTAAACTTTCTTCTGAGAGGAGGTTTTTAAATAAAATAATTATATGGTGGGAGATATTGTTTTAATATCTAATAATGGCCCTATTTTCCATTTTAAATTAGGATATTATATTGATGTTATTATGTCTTGTTGAGAAGTGATGGAAGAACTTGGTATTCCTGTCACTCTCCTTCAGCCATGAGCATCTAGAATTTTGTCTTCAAAAGGCTTCCTCTCTTGCTTCTAGGTTATGAAATTGGAAAAGAAGTTCTTTTTCCCTAAAAATCATGAGATCATTGTAATTTATTGAAGCATAGAGATATTCAATAATCAAAATTTCTATTTCTAGAGCTTTTTTTGTAGGAAGATATCCCTAAATACTTCCTTATTCCAAATTTCTAACTTCATTTTGAGGAAACTAAGTTTTTACTAAGAATAAACATAGAGCCTGAGAAGGTTTCTTTCCACAAATATTTTAGGGAGTCCATGAGATTAGGATGAAGTATCCACTTGATTTCAAACTTGAAGGGATAACATTTGGGTTTTGAAATCTTGTCACCTTCAAAAACCAAGGGATTATGATTAGACCTAATTTTGGGTAGGGAAGAAAGCTTGCTGGATAAATAGATGTCCTAGTTTAAGGAAATCATAACTTTATCAAGGTAGACCTAGATCAAGTTTTACCTTAATCTTATTTTAGACCATGTAAAAGGATTACCATTTAGGTCCACATCCACTAATCCTACATTTATAATGAAGTTTTTAAACTCCATCATGCTGTCAGTGAAGTCTAAATGACCCCATTTTTTGTCCCTAGGAGTGAGGGGGTGTTGAAGTCCATAAAAAATATAGTTCCAATTTACATAGGTCATTCAAAATTCTATCATGTTTTTCCAAAGAAGGTTTCTATCAGATTCAACATTTGGGGCATAAACATTAGTTAAAATCCATATGTCATTGCTATCAAGATCTGTGAACAAAATAGAAATATAATGATTTGTCTTCCATAGGAGATCAAGATCTACTTATATATTAATGCAATCATACTATTTAAATTTGAATTCAAACACCAAGCCTTTTGGCTTAGGAATGGATTTTATTCCCAAGCTAAAGGCTTGGACCTATCAATCTATAGTCAAGTCTAAGAGTTTTGATAGAAAAAAGTTTGATTTCCAAATACACTATGAATTTATATGGTAAAATTCAAAAATTTAATACCATCACGAGGAACACACTCTTCTCTTTTCAAAAATATTATATTTATAGTTTTTGGACTAAGTTAAAATTTCAAACTATGTTGATTTTTAACTATACCTTTTTAGGCCACTACATGCCACAAATATACATGCCTATACATTTAATGTAATTTGGTTTCAGTTTATTTAAGTGAAAAACAAGTTATATGGTCACAAAATAGGACTAATTATACACACATTCAAAAAAAAGAATTTTTTTTTTTTGAGGTGGTTAGGCATGCCGCATTCATTTTTTGGTTAGTTTTCAGGATCTATTTACTTACAAAATTCATAAAAAAAAGTATTCATTTAAAAAATATAGGTCACAAACTCGAAGATCTTATCTAAATATTCACCTAAGGGTTTAAAACAATATTAAACATTGATAAAAAGAAAGTGTATCGCATGACCTTATATCTACTATGTTTTTCTTAAACAAACAAGAGTTTTTTTTCATAATTTAGATGTTTGAACTAGTTATACTTACCATTTATTAAAAATAGTAGTGTTTTGGAAACTAGACTTGAACTTCTACATTTCATGTTCTTACACCATCTTCAAATTTGGAGTGTATATATCTCAAATTATCTATAGAAGTTCATATTTATGAAATTTTAGAAAAATCATGTCCATGAGTAGGCACCTTTTTGTCCCCCAACTTTGTGTACTTACACTATAGATTTATAATTTTACATAAATATGGATACAATGATCAAGGATTGGGAAAACATGTATAAGACATCGTCGAGTTCATTCCTATATCTACTAAAAAAGATGAATATGCCTTAGCACATACATAATTCACATGTCAATAAAGATATTAAAGAAACCAATGAATATCAAGGTACAACATAAAATATGTATACACCATTGATGTTCCTACTAATTTTAATGTTTGACCATTGATATATGCTATGGAAGACAAACAATCTACACTACATAGGTGTGTGAAATTCTTGCATGATGGACAATAGTATACATTTCCTATATATGTTGACCCTTTTATGTACTACACCTCATCACAATTTGGTCACAAATGAAGGTAATTTTGGTGATTACTTTAACCTCCTCATCAACTGTTATATAAGCTACTTGAATACAACCTCATATCACTACCCCCATATATATGGTTTGATATAAATAGACCCTTTCCTTGAGGATACAATGAAACCACATATTATGATTACCATCAACACATCAACAACTCTACAAACATGGGATATATGTTAACACACAAAATATAAGATCTCGTTGATCATAACATTGTTTCCCTATAAGAAAATGGTACATTTTTCCATGATCTGAATGTGATTTCACAAACATCACAAAACTATTATGAGAACATATAGTAAAATATGGGCACCATGGTTGAGCAACTTACTCAGACAGATCAAGTATGATAGTGATGATGGATATTATACAACACATGATTATTTTATAGATATAGACATAGATATACTTGAAAACAATGACACACATGGATGGAAACATTAAAACAAATTGATATGGGCCCCAAGATATAATCCTTATAGTCATTGTTAAGTTTAAGGATTTCAGAAGAAATTTCATTACATATTAATTTTTAGTAGTATTTTTACTTGTGTATATTTTATTAGCTTACCCAAATGACCTTTTGAGTAGTCATTTAACCAAATGATTACTTTTTATTCATGTATTTTTGGTAATAATCACAAGTAAAGGGGACCCACTTTAGCACATAACCTATGTAATCATTTTTTAGTAGGGGGAGGATTGGTGAATGTAATTCACCACTTTGGGATTCTCACCCTCTAGCCTTTTAACCCATTAGAAAAGATTTTGGTGAGTGTATTGCATAATAAATCATCCTTTTATACAAATTATTTCACATTTATCTTGAATCTATTGTACATATCTTCTTGGTTCTTTCTCATTATTTTTCACCTCTATTTTTCTATATTTCAAAACATGGGTACTTATGCTTTTGCATTGATCATTCTTCTAGCCCTTGGTTTTGTGTTTAGCTATCCATTTCCTTTTGGTTATTTATTCTTATCTAGACATCTTTGAAATATATGCTATTATAAATTATTCACCATAAATTCATCTCAATTACTATCTTTGTGGCATATTAATTTCTTATTATTACATATTGAATATTCATACTTTTTATTATGATGGCTTACACTAAATGTACATGATCACATCCAGTTATGAGAATATACATGAACTCCTCCTTATCCTACTCCACCACCCACATACTCTTTTGAGTTACCATGTGGTGATTCACATAAAATTGGGGGAGTGTTGTTTGAATTTCACTTCACATTACTGCTACACTCGATACACACTATGTCTTGACACATGTTACAGATTTATTGAATCCCTCCCATTATTATATTTCAAAAATGTGTTACTTGATATTATTTTAAAATTATAATTTAATATATTTTTTTTAAAAAGACATTCTAAATATTTAAAAATTAAATAATGACATAAGTACGTCATAACTAATAGATCATACTATTTACATATGTTTGGTAGATGGAATTTTCAATTTCTTGCACATACATTTTATGGTATATGAGTGTGACATAGGACATACATAGCATACATAGACACATAGATGTTAGACTCTCCTATGTTTAGTGTCCATGACATTATTTGGAGTACCTTACTCCACATGTCACATTAATATAGTTTATAACTTTTTATAACCTTTTACTATGTTTACCTACATATATTTCTTACATGTCTTGTTAGTTACTCGTATCATACACAATAATACATGGATATGATATTTTATTAAAATGTGACATTAATATACATGGGTAGTGTAAAATAGTTTTCACTTGTTCTATGTTTAATTGATTTTATTACTTTTGCATGATAAGCTAGTCACTGATTTTATATTACATATGGCCCTTGGCCTTATGTGTGTGACATACATTTTATGTTATTTATTACATATTTATATCCTTTTATTGTGGCCCTTTATCATTGATCATTGTGATATCTTTATGTTCCTTGTTTGTGGCCCATTGGAATTATTTTTCACAACTTTATGTCCCTTATTTTTGGTCATTATCCTTATGGGTGACATTGCCTACTTATGAGTGAATTAATCAAGCATTTCCTATTGATCTTGTTGTGTTTATTAAGCTCATTATGATTTTTGATGTTTGTGAGTGTTGTGATACATATCATGCACCTCCCATTTTTTTTTGGTGCCACCATTTACACCATGTAACTATTTAACTCTTTTTGGATATAAGTATTAATAATTAAAGAGTAACCTAATCAAGTAAGGATTAAGATACTATATAAATTAGGCCAATTTATGAATTTATATTATACTAAAATTATGATAAGAAATAATTAATCTAAGAATATGAAAAATATTGAAAGTACAATATTTAATATTCTAATAATAGAAATAAAAATGAGAAATTTTACTTATTTTATACATTGATGCATAGGTAGGTCTGAGTAAATACATGTGTAGGAATAGACTATATGAAGATTTTGATCCTATTATTAGATTTTTAAAATTAGCTTTATAAAAACATAGATGTTTATGTCACACTATGAACACTTTTATCGACACTATTTTCCATACTTAAATTCATTCATCATGTAAGAAATATTAACTATTAACTAAGATTTCAACCTAGGTATTTCTAGGTTTTTTGTCACCTTTTAGATTGTGTGTTCAGATCATGCACATAGATTCTTGATGTCAAAATATATCCCAAAACATGAAGCCTCCTCTTAGGTCTTATCAGCTTTAAAAAAATGGGTTATCGGGCTCATGAAGTCAAGCTAGCCTCAAGGACTCTTATATCAATGAGTGTTGTCTACATGTCTAATACTCTGAAGAGGGACACATACATATGTATTTCTCCCCTATGTGTTTCCTTGGGTGTGAGCAATGGTGAATAATGCTATATGAAAGTGTATATAGTTATCTATATCATAAATTGAAAAATATGGCTCATGGACCACTCTTTGAATGTGTCAGACCTATAATATGATTGACATTAAAATAAGAAATAATACGGTAGAATATCTTAGCTGTGTATTTAATTTTAAATAGTGTAGTGTAAGATTGAGAGGTGCTTGCTATATGAATAATGCATAGGATTTAAATTGTATTCATACAACCTATTTTGAAAATTTCCTTATATAAGGGTTAATGAAACGTAATAGGTTGACCCATAAATATTGAAATAATTTCAATTTAGAGTGTTTAAAAGGCACAAACACTTGCATTAAAGAATGGATACTAGCTTTGATGCTACTGTCTAAGTCTAAATACAAATATCCATGAACATATAAGGTTCATAGAGCTCTATAACTAACAATTAAGGTTATATATAAGAGTTTAAGTGTCCTTTGGGCTACATCCAATCTGGGTAATTATAATAATATGTTCAAAATACAAGATAATCATTTAGGCATAGTGATATGAAAAATATGAGTCTATTAGATGCAAGGAAAATTAAGAACTGAACGATAGATCCTTGAGTTATATTTTTCAAGTTTACAAGACTATTTTAACATATAAATCTAGATTTAATTATCTACATCCCCCCATTGTTGTTAATGTAGTAATGCACAAGGATGAAATTACTTGTTTAAAAGAAAGAAATGTGTAATGTGATGTGTACAAAAAAATAGGGTCCACCTGAGCCCTGTTTGATTTGTTGTATGTGTATGACCTAAAATAAATAACATGTTATAGGTGTAATTAGTGGATATCATCTGAAAATGAATAATTAAAATTTGCTGGAAATAAAAGATAACAAGGAGTACACCTTTGTTTTGATGCAACCATGTTTCCCTTTTATAGTTGGATTTGGTAATGATGCTTCCTAGCTAAAGCATTGGCTATAGGTTCATAAATTATCCTTGGATATGTGAAGATGAGAAATGGAGGATGATCATGCCACCAATATGATATAAGGGTGAGTTGTGTCAAGTCCATCAAGATCTTAGAATCTCAATTACACAACTCTAGTGTATCATAATCTATCCAATCTCACCCAAATAAAATGGTATAACCATATCAATTTGCAATAATATAAAATAGCTATAAATCTATCAAGTGTGTTGAATATTGGTTATACTAATAAAATAATCCAATTTCTAGAGTAGATAAAATCTCAAATGTTGCATATTGGCAAGGTCGATACATGAATATTGGTATAATGTGAATAATGTATTTGTAATTTAGTGAATTTACATGGCATATGCACATCAAATGTGTCTCAATCTAAATTATCCATCAAAATATAACCTCTTATCTATAAAAAAAAATGTATAATATATATCATAATTTTTAAAAAATATATCCCAAACCTATGCCAAATCTATAAAATTTTATCATATATGTCTATTTGAATTATGTAAATTGAGTTAAATTCTACCAATTTTTTAAATTATATGTCAATAAATCTCACAATATCAAATCATAACAAGCCCAAGATACATGATATGGAACATGGAAACATCTAGAAGTAACAATCTTAATAAATAATAAAGCACACATGAAAGAGTACTCAAATGTCACACAAAGAAGGGTCTAAGGAGACTGAAAATAATGGGCATGTTAAAAATGATGTACACACACCAAATAAACAAGTAAAACTCATGGAATTGTGGCAAAAAAATAAAAAACCTATTGAAATGTTCCACAATCAAGAAAAAGAAGAAAATAGTAAATACACTCAAGTAATCCATGTAAAGAGATTAAGTGAGTCATAAAGAAATAACTAGCATAAACATGTCATATTAGTCCCTTCATACATGTGTTAGCAAAATTTCATGTAGAATAACATATCAAATATAATATATAAGATAACAACATGAGTATAGGCATGTGTAAATGTCATTATATAAGCTTAATGTGATAATGGAAATGACAATGAAATAATAGAATTTGTGTAAATCATGATCATATAGAAGCAATATGCCCCCAATGTAGTGTGTCATGTGTGAAAATAAAAGGTTCAAATTATACATGCTCATGTATCATGGATCTCATGCATGCATGTATCAAACTCAAGTACATGTGAAATGGAAATAATATAATATCTACTAACATAAATTAAACAACATATGCAAAAGATAATAAATATGTGGAATGCTAAATATTTTTATATTTTGATTTATTTTAATGTTTTTATATTTTCATGAATATTTAATTTTTTTTTATTTTTTATATGTAATATTTTCACAAGTCCATAATGTTCATTGGGTTCTTGAGGGATTTTACATTAAGTGTATCTAGGTAGTATACACCTTTGCCAAACTTTGTGTGACTTTAAATGGGCCTAACCAATTTGGTTTGAACTTCCATTTTTTGTATTTTTCCACATTGGTATTCCTTTGATTTGGTTTGAACTCACATGGTTAAACCTTCTTATTATATGTGTGCTTAATGTGATCCGTACAAATTTGTAGATACTTAATAGTTTATGTGCACTTTCCACCTAACTATTCCAAATGATATAATCATTTTTCATGGTATTAATATTCTTGAATAATATCATTGAGATAAATACATGAATATTGGATTTTAAACTCGATTGGTAAAATTGCCTCTACACCATAAACCAAAGAATAAGGTATGGATTGATAAGGGGTACAAACACTAGTATGATATGCCCATAAGGCATAAACCATATCTTGATGCTAATATGTACTATATATTTTGACTATTTTTTACAGTATCTTAATATTATCCTTCTTTTTCACTTTTGCTTGACCATTACCCTATGGGTAATATGGTGTAGAAAACATATGTTTGATTTTATGTTTATTATAAAAATGCTTCACTCTTTTATTCTTAAATGATGACCCATTATCAGTAACAATAGTAGAAGGTAAAACAAACTTGTAAATGATATTTGTCATGAAGAATATGCATATGTCATATTTAGTAGTAAACTCAAGTGGAGATGCCTCTACCCATTGGTAAAATATTTAGTTGTTGTAATATTGAATTTGTGGCTTATGCTGATATAGGATTTATTATTCCATTAAATTATATATAAAAATTAAAAGTGACCATGGTGAAAATTCAAATGTAACTCAAGATGGTACATGATTTAAATTGACATATTTTTTACATTAGACACATAATTTAGTTTTTTATCACTTTTCAAATTTGTGTGTTTGGATCACATGAATAGGATCTTGATATCAAAATATTAAAAAACCCCTAGATCCTCCTCTTAGGTCTTATAACCTTTCCAATAATGGGTTAGTGGGCTCATGAATTCGAGCTTACCTTAAGGACTCCTCTATCAATGAGTAGTGCCTACATAAGCAATACTCTGAAGAGGTCCTTAAACATATGTAGTTCTCCCCTATGTGTTAACTTGTATTTGAACAATTACGTAGATTATTACATGCAAGTGCATGTAGTGATCTATCTTGTAATGTGAAAAATATATATATCATGGGATAATATTTGAGATATTTAAACCTGTAATATGATTTCTCTTATGATTAATATGAAAATAGCAAATAATAGGGTAGAATAACATAGTTGTGAAATTGATTTTGAGTGGTGTAGTGTAATATTGAGAGGTGCTTGCTATATGAATAATGATTTGGATTTAACTTGTATTTATACCACCTCTTTCAATATTTTAATCATATAAGGGTTAACGTAACATAATAGGTTGACCCATACATATTGAAAGATTTATAATTTTGAGTGTTTGGAAGGAACATAATCTTACTTTGGAGAATGTAAAGTAGTGTTGGTGTTACTATCTAAGTTTGAATGCAACTATATATGAACATAGATGGTTTTTAGATCTATGTAACTGATAGTGAAGGTTATATATCATATTTTAAGGATACTATGGGATAAAATTGATTTAGGTAATAAGTATAATAGGTTTGGTACATGATTATTCAATTTTTATATTAGTGATGGTTACTATTGTGTTCCTTATTGATACATTTATCTTGACATGAAACTTATATGCCCTAGATTACATATGTTGCATACATGCCTTGATGAAATATTCATTAATGTAATGACATATCATCCACATGTTGACATAAGTAGACATGATTACATATTTATAAATGACATGATATAATTAACTCTTCTTTTGAGATGAGTGACTTATAGGATGGGGAATATTAGTTGGATTATCATAGAAAAACAAGTCTCCATAAATATAAAAATTATATTTTGGGTGTAGATTAAAAATTTAAAAGATTTATAGTGCTTCATATATCAACCTATTTTAGACATGAGTCATATATTTTACACATTGGTATAAATTCTAGGGTTATAAAAAATACGTATACACTCAATTCATAGAGACATGAGTTACATATTAAAACATCAAATACACTTGAGTGCATATGTCATATAAGTGCACATGGTTTAGGGGAAAAAACAATATAAGTATTCACATGTAGATACATTTTAAATATAGATTTTGATATTTAACATATATATGCATAACATTATATACTAACTAGCATCTATACATGAGGCATGACATGGCTCATTCACATATACAATATGGCAGTTTATAATTGGCAAATATTTAGTGAGTCATGATAAATTTATGTACACATTTACATTTTTTTTTAGTGAGTAATATTTTAGTTGTTTATTTTCAAACACAATTCAATGGCACTAAGTAGTGAGGAAATTTCAATCTCCATTTACAATCCTTGATTCAATATTTTTAGGTAATTTACATTTAGGTTCAACAATACTAAATATCCATGGAATTACCCATATTGAATGCATTATGTGGTTCCCACTATTTAGCCCTAAATTTATATAAAATGGGTATGTAGAGTTAAGGGATTAGATTAACTTTCACACAAGGATTTTAGGCTAATATAATAAGCAATCCAATTAATAGAAAACTAAAAAAAAGTATTTTGAATTAATATAATTGAGATTTATAAAATTAGTAAAGTATATATATTAATAAATATTGTAATAAATTGGAAATAAATGATACTTAGTTTGTTTACTATGCACATCTAGGGATAGGCAGGAACAAGATGGAAGTGGATTGGAAGATGATCCCATAATAATCATCATATTTTTGGAATGTTCTTTATATGGCCTTAGAAACTTGTGTAAAATATAGATAGTTGCCTCGACATAGGTGTATAACCATGTCATATATGTCTTATACATAATATTCTCTAGATCTAAATGTGACCAACTAGATCCTCCTAAGGATTTATGTCAAATTTATCATTATGTATTTAGATGATGAACATAAGATATCAATCTTTGTGAAATGATCAAAATAATATATCTTCACACTTCGATTGACTATGGGAAAAATGGGTTAGTGGGCACAAAATGTTGAGTTACCTTAAAGAACCCTTTGCTAATGGGTGTTGCCTATACTACAATAATTCAAAGAGGGTCTTATATTTATGTCATAATCCCATACATGTTGTATTATGCATGCATAAGGGTAAAATGTGTGACAAGAAAAGACATGAAATGATGTAGCTTGTAACTTGGAAAATATGGCTCATGGGATGCTCTTTGAATTCTTCATACCTATGGAAATATTAATCCTATTATTGATATGTAAACATGGATAAATAGGGAAGGTTTTCTCACTTTAATGCTTGATTTAATGATTCTTGGTATATTTCCTTGTGAGTTGTATGTGATTTCTAGGTGAAGAATGAATGAGGGTTGATCTTGTATGCATACCAATCCATTTTAGAAATATCTCACAATAAAGAATTTAGGCTGACCTTTTAGGATACATTTATTTTTAAAATTAGATGAATTTTGGGCACTATACACTTTGTAGGAAAAGTGGATACTTTCATCGATGTAATTGTCTACTTGGGATGCAAGTGTCCAAGGAGCTAGAAATAGGTACAAGTCCAAAACTAGTAGTGAAGGATAATAATCAAGTTTAGATATTTTTTCACATTATATAAGTCCTCTTCATAAAAATAATAATTATCAAACTAATATATAATAAATTAGGCACAAAATGATAGTGAATGAAGCCTTTTGATAGTGGGTAAGTCTAGAACTAAAAGACAAAATAAGTATTTTCCAAGTTATAAGATTGAGGTACTATATAAATTAGGATTTAGTAAATACATTACCCTTTTTAATCTAATAATTATATTTCTAGTTTAAAGGAAAGAAATGTGTACATAGGTGTGTATAACACACCTTTCCTTTGCATGAGCCCAACTCGAATGCCTTGATGGTGACTGAACTACAACCAAAAGCATGTTATAGTTATAATCAAATCATGAAATTTGAAATTGAAATAATTTGAAATGATTGAAATTAAGAAGAACAAGGTTAGGAGTACACTTGTGTGTCAATGTAACCATATTGCCATTTGGAATTTTGATTTAAAAAGATATTCATTATGAATCATTGAAGCCAATATTAGGATAATTCTAAATATAAAAGTGTATATATATAGATATTGGAGGGCACATACCCCAAACCTTGGTGTAAAGGTGAGTTTTAACATGGCCATTTAACTTGTTTCATCTTAATCATACAACCCAAATATGTGTATGATTTGGTGAGTGTGAGAAACTATATCAAATCATACTATATATCTAGTGAGTGTGGATCATTTAATTAAATCCAACCTATAATTCTAGTGATTTTAGATGATTTGGTCAAATATAACCTATAAGCTTGGTAAGATTGATTGATTTAATCAAATCAACCTTACAAAAGTGAACTAAATACTGTAGTACATTGGCACAGTAATAGTCCATAATATTCCATCCTAGCTATGATGGCAATCCTTGATATTATTTAAAATGTGTAAATTGTTTTGATTTTACAATTTTAGGTGCCCTTTGCATGGCACATGCACCTCATATATGTTTCAAGATGAAATATGTGTATATTATAATTACCAATGTATAAAATGTTACCACAAATATGTATCCAAATCATATAAATTTGAAATATGGTAAATTTGAGATGAGTGAAAGTGTGGAGGACATGTTTCTATGTCATGCCCCTAATAAATCTAGAGAATGTGATAACTGGTGTAAATGTTGAGAAAATGTTTCAATAACATGCCCCAAATATAATTTGGAGATGCTTAGTATTGAATAAGTGTGTAGGTCATGAATTTTTTACATTCCTCCACTATAATTTGAAATTGTGAAAATGTGGCAGGAATGTCTCTATGACATGCCACCAATGATATGCCCCCCATTTTGAGGTGAGGGGAAGTATAATCTATTAGTTACCTTACCTAAAAAGGATAAGATAACTAGATAATATGTGTATTGACCATGTAACATATATGAATAACATGTGTAGGTATATATGGAAATGAGGTATGTAGTATGTGATCATATCAAGTCATAATATACATGATATAGATCATGGAAATGTCTAGAGAGGAACCATACAATCTCAATAAACAATCAAGCACATACATAAGAGCCCTCAAAAGAAAAGAAAATAATAGAATGGTCTAAGGACACCTCATAAAATGGGCATGTTCAAATGCTATACAATATAAGGGACATGACTTATTCAAATGCCCAAAAGGCATAGAAATTACATATTTAGATGTCCACATACAACATAGAATGGCATAGTCAAATGTCCAAATAGGAAATAAAAGGCATGAGGGCCACAATAAATATAGCATACTAAAATTTTGAAACATGCAATACAATTCAATAAAATATAAAACAAGGAACACACTCAAGGAAGTGCATAAATGAAATCATGGAATATAGGAAACCAACATTAACATAGCATACTAGTTCCTACAAGTATGTGTTTGTAAAAAAATGTTAAGTACAAAGCATATCAAGTATATTGTGAAAGGTTAAGCATGAATATAGGAACATGTAAGTATATAATATCAAACATGATAATGGAAACTAATCATAGAATAAAATAACCTCAGTGTATCATGATCAAAGAAGTAGACACAATCAATGTACTTATGGTGTAAGTAGAGGGAATTCCCAACATTTTTATGTGTATATATCATGTATGTGGGTATTTGAATTTTTTTAATGTATTTGTATTTTATGGAATATTTTATTTTTTTGGAACATTTAGATGGATAATAAAGTAAGACATTTACAAGGAAAAAGTTTACTATAATCCAATTTACTCATCAACAAAATGCCTGTGAAGGTTTTGTATCATGTGTGTCATAATCATATGATACATAACCAACATTATCATGATCATACTAATATTTTGTATTATTAGGATCATAATCATCAATGTAATCATTATTATAGGAGTTTAACTTATTAGGTTATTTTTGAACTTGTGATATAGAATTTTGAGCAATTGTGTATGAAAACACCATTACACCATAGATTGGAATTTATTTCTTCAAATTTTTATTTTCCTAAGTATGTTCATCATTGTCAAAATGTTGCATCTCATTTTGGGATAGAGAACAGTCATGTATATTTTCTTACACACTAGGAAATAATATATATATATATTTTCCTAGTTTGCAAGTACAGATACTATATTTGATCATTTTTATTTTGTTATTTATTGTATAATAACAATATGTATGATGTCCATGCATTCTATGATATGCAAAATAGTATTTTTATATCTTTATAAGATGTAGAGGAGGTAATTGGATCAATTTATTTTGAAGCATTTCTCTTAGGATTTCAATTTGAATCTTATTATCATTTTGTTCAGTTTTTGAATCACTTGTTGTAGATGTATTATGTTTTAGCTTTTCATTTGGAAATGAAACCTTGTTGGGTATAACATTGATAGATAAAGACACAAACACAATATTAACACTATCATATTTTAGATTTGGTAGGTGTGTAATCTAATTTTTCAATGATGTAAGCCTTGAATTGAAATATTGATTTTGTAACACTTATATTAACATGCCCATAGTGGTTATTTGATCCTTGAGATTTTCATAAGTACAAACCCTAGGTAATTCAGAGTGAACATGCATACACATACCATCTAGATTTTCTAAAAAGGTTTGTTGGTTACCTTATTTTGGACTATAAGACAAGCCATCTTACCCCTTGAAGTAGACATTTCATGTACTCGGTTAGAGGGAGGGTAGATATCACATTCATTAGGATTAGGAGGAAGAAGAATTTCCTTCTTGTCCATTATAAATATTCTAAAAATTAATATGAGAACAAGATAAGAAAGACATAGAAATGCTAGGGAACAATCAAACATTATAATAAAATTCAAAACTAAATGATTATAGTAATTAGGATAATCAAAATACCGTAGGTTTCACCAAATGTTTAACCCTAGATTTAGATAAGGAGTATACTTAGAGTTAAGGGGATTATATCAAATTTAACATAAGGATGGTGAAGTAATCTAATAAGTAAGACAATTTGTAGAAGACTCAAAAAAATAGTATTCTAAAATTATACAACTAATATTGCTAAAAATAGTAAAGTTCATCTATTGATAGATATTTTAATAAATTGGAAAAGATGATAATTAGTTGGTTTACTATGTGCATGTAGGTTTCGGTAAGAACATGTTAGAAGTGGACTATAAGCTGATACTAAAATAGTTAGAATATGAGAATATTATTTTTATGGCCTCAAATGCTCACTACAAATCTAGATAGTTGCATCAATGTAGTTGTCTAAAATATTATAGGTTTTGTATACAAAATATTGATTGGATCTAGATGCAACCAACTGGACCCTTAGTTTTTTTGCATTTATTATTATGTCTTTAGATCATATGCATAGGTTGTCACTTTTTTTCAAATGGTCAAAACCCTATCTCTTCACACTTGGAGTGACTGTGGGAAAAATAGGTTAGTGGGTAGACCATGTCAAGCTACCCAAAAAAACCTTTATGTCAATGGAAGTTGCTTGCATAGAAAATACTATGAAAAGTGCTTAAATATTATGTAGTTATTCCCCTATGTGTTGGATTATGTGCACAAAAGTGTATAATGTGTGATAAGTAAAGACATTTAGGGACTTAACTTGTAACTTGGAAAAAATAGTTCATGGGCTACTCTTTGAATGCTTCAAACTTGTGTAAATACTGATTCTATGACTAATATGGAAATAGGGACAAATATGGTAGTTTTTATCACTTGAATTATTGATTTAATTCTTTTTGGTATATTTACTAGTGAGTTGTATGTGATTTCTATGTGAGGAATGAATGAGTGTTGATCTTGTATACATACCAATCCCTTTTATTAATATCTCAAAGTAAATAACGTAGGCCAACCTCTTAGGACATGTTTATTTTACAAATTGAATGAATTTTGGGCACTATAAATTTTGTATTAAAATTGGACACTTACATTGATTCAATTTTCCACTTAGGATGCAAGTGTCCAGGGAGCTAGAAAACATGTAAGGTCCATAACTAGTAGTGAAGGATAATAATCAGGTTTAAAAAAATTTACATAGTATAGAAGGCTTAGTCATCAAAATAATAATCATCAGACTAAGAGATATAATTAAGCACAAATATATATTAAATCTGAACCTTTTGATATCAGGAAGGTATAGAACTAAAAGGTACAACCGTGATAGGTATATACCATGTTTATAAGATTGAGGTGCTATATAAATCATATTTTACTATCTACACCCACCTTACCATCTTGAGGTTCAAGATTAGAGAAAGTTATTTGAGTAAGTGCAATTGAGTTTCAATGATGCTTAATGGTCTTAACACTACTTCACATTCATGAGGGTTTAAGAATTTATATTTCCAACCCAAGGGATTGTAGAGTTATGACTAATTTTGGGCATAGGCTTTCAAACTCTCAATGTGATGTAACAAGGAATCACAATTATCTAATGCTTCAACAAATAATAATATATCCAACAAATGTTTAATTCTAAAATTTATATTAAGGGGAATCTATGGTTAAAGGAGGAAACTTTAGCTAAGGGGGAAAATGATGGTAGAATATCTCAAAATCATGCCAATTATTAGAGAAAATTAGATAAACATATAATTAATTTATTGTGTTGATATGCTAAAGATAAAAAGTAAAACAATTCTTGATATTGTAATAATAATGAAAACATGATACTTCGCTAGTTATGATCATAATATAGATCTAGATCTAGAACATTTAGAAATTAGATTAGATTTGGGATTTAGAACATTTTCTTGATTTTATAAATTTGACCTTTATATTTGTGGATAATTGTGTCAACCAAGGATAGTTTCATGGACACTATTATCTAATTTGGACACTAGTGTCTAGTACAAAATATTTGAAGAAACTATATGTGACCACATGGATGCTTATAGGTTATATGTCACCTTTACTATGGTAAATTTAGATCTAGGTCATAGAATATCACTACTTTTCAAATAGAAAAAACTTAGCTATTCATCTTCATATTAGATATGGCAAAAATAGGTTAGTGGGCACACGTGTCAAGCTGCCCCAAAGACCCCTCTATCAATGAGTGTTGCCTACATAGTTAGTACTTTGAAGATGGCCTTAGACTTATGTAGTTATCCCCTATGTGTTTTTTAATGTGTGAATCATGCAATGTTTGATAATTAAGTACAATAGTGACCTAGCTTGTAACTTGGAAAATATATCTCATAAAATACCCTTTCAGTACTTTAGACCTATAAATGTGTTGTCCCTATGAATGATATGGCAAGATGATAAATTTATTTTACTCACTTGAATGATAGATATAATTATTTTTGGTAAGTTTCCTTGTGAGTTTATAGTGTTTCTAGGTGAGGAATGAATTAAGGTTGATCTTGTATTTATACCAATCCTTTTGGAGAATATCTCACATAACATCATTTAGACCAATCGTAGGAATATGTTTCATTTCCAAATTGGATGACTTTAGGGCATTAGACACTTGCATTAGTTTAGAACACTTGTGTAGATGTATGAATCTATTTGGGATGCAAGTGTCTAGGTAGTTATAAAATAGGTACAGGTCTAGAAATTATAGATATGGAAGATAAGTAGGTTTATAAAATTTTGGGCAAGATAAAAGGTGTGAGTCATCAGAAGAACATTGGTTGGATTAAGAGATGAACAATGAGGTATAGAGAGATATTGTATGCAAGCCTTTTAGTAGAAATAAATGTCTATAGGGTAAAGGTACATCCATGATATGTATTTGTCAAGTGTATAATAATGATGTGTTATATAATTTAAAAATAGTGTCCACATTTCCACCCTTCATTCTAGTAATGAAATTATAGGTTTAAAGGATAATAAATGCATACTTGGGTGTGTATAACACACCTTGCATTTACTTGATTCCAACTTGAGTGATTTTTTGGTGACTGAACTATAACCAATAACATGTTATAATATATAATAAGTGTATATAATATAAAATTTTAAAGTATTGAAATAATTTAGATTGAAAAAAATTAAGGTTTAAAAGTACACCTATGTATCGATGCAACATCTTACCTTTGGTAATTTTATTTGAAATATGTATTGGTATGAATCACTAAAACTAATATTAGGACAAATATAAATCTAGGAAGTTCATATATATATATATATATATATATGGTAATTTTATTTGAAATATGTATTGGTATGAATCACTGAAACTAATATTAGGACAAATATAAATCTAGGAAGTTCATATATATATATATATATATATATATATATATATATAGAGAGAGAGAGAGAGAGAGAGAGAGAGATTAGAGGCCACATGCCCCCAACCTTAGAGAAAAGATGAGTTACCACATGGTAGTTGAGATTAACTTACCATGAAACCTAATCATACTTACAACCTAGTGAGTGTGAGTTAACTAAGTAAACTCACACTATAAATATGGTGAGTTTGAAATACGCAATCATGTCCAAAATATAAACTTGGAAATATTGAGTGATTTAATCACCTCAACCATATCAAAAATGGAACCAACTACAATAGTATATTAGCTCAATATAGTTCATAAAAGTCTAGTCTAGTAGGTGATGATAGTAACTGAAAGTGTTTGAAATACGAAACTCATATGACTTTGTAATATTAGGTACACATTTCATAACATATACACATTAGATATTTCTCATCCTGAAATTGTGTATAATAATGGTACCGATTTATATAATTGTTCAAAAAATATGTATCTGAATCATGTAACTATGAATTTGGCCAATTTGAAGTTGTGTATGTGTGAAAAACATATTTCCAAAACATTCCCCCACTATAAAATAGGTATGTTGAATATTGAATAGTTGTGGAGAACATGTTTCCAAAACATGCCCACACTATAATCTTGAACAATTAATATAATATCAAGGAAAGACACTCAAGGAGATGCATAAAATAAAGCTTAAGTAACCATACAAACATATCATACTAGTCCATGGATATATGTGTTAGCAAAAAATGTTAAGTACATAGCATATCAAGTACACTACAAAAGATATAAGCATGGATAAAGGCATGCGTAAGTATATATATGAACTCAAACATGATAATGTAAAGTGATCATATAATGATATAAAATATATGTATCATGATCATAGAGGTGGATTCCCCCAACATCCTAGTGACAAGAGTAGAGGGAAAACCCAACATCAAAATGTGCATAGATCATGTATCTATTTATGCCTTATCACACAAAATATGTGTGAAACATGTGTGTGTGTGTGTCTATATATATATATATATATATATATATATATATATATATATATATATATATATATATATATATATCATCTACCAATATAAAACCAACAACATTTATGCCAAGGAGCTAATAGGATATGTAAACGCTGAAAATATTTTTAGATTTTTGAGGTTTTTTATTTTTTGGTATTTTTGGGATATGTGAAAGGAAAAGACTATCCTATGATTTCATCCAAAGGATGTTCATAGATATTTACCCATTATTAACCTATTGCAATAAACTAGTGATTCTACCAAGGAACATACATAGGTGAATATTTATGATTGAAATATTGGTGATGTTTTATGTATGTAAAATAGGACTTTGTGGTTGTAAAGCAGAAAGTGTAGGAGTAGGGATTTTTGGACCCCATCGTTGAGTGTTCTATGGTTTGCTTGGAACAACAATAATAGGAAAATGTGTAGGTTCTATGGATATATAAATATGGTATGTAGTAGATGAGGATTATGTGGAACCCACTATGGATATTTTATGCAATAGTATATCAAGTGTTGGATGCCTGGTAAATGGAATTGCATGTTTTTTACCCTTTTGTGTAATATTAATCATAGGAGGTTTTATAATTAATTAAATGGGTATAAATTTATCTTTATTAAGAGGATGTTCATATTAAATTCTATAAATTATAGCTACCTAATTGGCATGAATGTATTTAACACACCCATGCACTACATAAGGTACTTCTCAACTTGTATATATCAAAGGTCATCCCAATAACATATTAAAGTTACATGTGGAAGGTATAACTAAGAAGGTAGTAACTATATGTGTGATACCTACCTATAAATATAAGTCAATCTCATCAAGACCCTATTATTAGGTCCCATAAAATATTATAACTAATATGGTTGAAGGATGTAAATAATTATTTGTATAACCCAAATGCATAAGTAATGTCATTATATGAATGTTCTCACTTGCACTATTGCCAATCATAACACTATGTATAGGCTAGTGGTCAAGGTATACTTGAATTATTAAGTAATAAAGATATGAGTCATCATCCCTATTCTCACTTTCATTGGGAGGGTTTTCGAACTATAAGAGGTGTGTGCCACATATAGGTACCAATAATCCCATACAATGGGTGATATTTATGAGATGGAGGAAGGTGAGACTTATATACCATTTGAAATTTTGGATCCTTATTTAAATAATCTTGTAGAAGATTGTTAAATATTTTATATTTTTAATGATCACTAGGTTGTGAGCTTTATTCCTTTAGAGGATCATCAAATTTAATCTTTTAGTCATCGGTGATGTCCTATATCTTATGCTTCAAGGTGAAACATCTATTTTTAGAATGTCAGGGGGTTGGGGATACTCACAATAATCATTCACATCATACCCTTTGGGTATAGGTGTACTCATATCAACCTCTATAAGATGAGGGAGATATATAATATGACACTCTACAAGCCACAAGAGTAATAAAGTAAGAGACTCAGGTAAGTGTGTAAATTGTCTCCGTGGTGCATTGAATAAGACAAGTTGATTAGGAAGTTATAACACCACATTAACTATGGTGGTTTGACCTTATAGCTTAGTTCGATATCAAAATTGGTATTAAATGTAGATGTAGTTAGTGTATTTGTTATATATTTAAGTATGTTCAATGAGATAAGTTTCATTTCATAATCGTAAATAACATGGCATAAGTCATCAAAAGATTTGAAATTTTTGAATACAATGGACTTGTGTAAAGGTGAAAGGAAAATTTGCTTGAAAATACCTTAAATCTCTTTATCTACCATTGGATTGGTCATTTTAGCCAACATTATCTTGTACCTCAAGACATACTCATTAAAAGGTTCATTGGTTCCTTATTTTATATTTGTAATTTTGGCATTGGAAACATTTTAGGTAATGTTAATAGAAAAGTGTGACTAAAAATATTTCACAAGGGGTTTGAAGGCATTTACTGATTAAGTGGGTAAATCATAGAACCACCTTAAATTATAGTCCTTTAATCTCCTTGGAAATAATTTGGTTAAAATTTTGTCATTGGAGGCATAATCAAGGCATGCTACGTAAAAAGATCAGAGATATTATTTAGGATCACCCTTGCCATCATAAAATATTAACATAGGTTCAACAAAACTAGTTATCAAGGGATGAAAATATATATTTGGTGTAGGAGGATTATGCAACACCTTTTATGAATGAATAACATAAGGATATTTCATAGGATTTTGTTCAATATTCATAACCTTAGTTTACAAGAGTTTTATAGTTTAGACAAGAGATTGCACCTCTTGGTATTTTAGGTTGGATATTTTAGAATTCACCAAAGGGGGTGTATCCATGGGTTGGGTAGATATAGGAATTGAAAGTGGTATCTGAATTGAAGCATTTTGGTTTCCCATGTAAGATGTGGAAATAATAGTTTTAAGGAATAAAGGTTGAAATGCATATCTTGTATCCCCATTATAATTATTAAGTGTTAATGTGATAAAGGGGAGGGATATTTTTAATTGGGGATGACCCACAACTTGAATACCATGATCAATAAATGGATCTATTTGTACACTTTTTGATTTTTTAGTTTTTAATATGGTTCTTAGGATTTCATCAAGATCTTCAGGGTTTTGACAAATATGCTCATGAAATAATACAATTTATTTCTCATGTTCATGATATATTTACTCATGTTCATTATTTCAATAAAATCATGGTTTTCACTATCAAAATCTTCTTCTATGATAACCTCATCAATATGTTTTTCATTCTCAATATTGGTATCATCATGATCCATATGATTATATTCATCATTTATTTTGGACATATTAGTTTATAGGAGGTGAAGGTCAATGTCTTCAATAAGCACACCTTCCAATCTAGGGCTATGACTAGGTTTCATGTAAAATAATATAATCAAGAAATGAAAATGCACATCAATCTAAAACCCTAGCTGACTATAAACCCTAGTAATAATAAAAAAATTCATTCATATAAATTAGGTACATATTGACGCCTCTAGATGTACCATAGGTGCTCTTAGTCTCTAAAGAACACTTCTCATTTTAGGATTCAGGGAATTCAGAGCATGAGTAGTAGGTTATGATAATCTGGTTACCTATGATGAAATAGGGGCATAACAATAAGTTATTCCACAATATTTATATTGATTGGTGGTTGGAATCCATTGTGGACAATCTAAGTGGAATACAAAATATTTATACTAATATCAATGAATTTATGATCAAGTTTTAAACTAAATATTAATCTAGATGGATATTTATAGTGAAGTTTAAACTAGAGTGATTTGGTTAAAAAGAAGAAAAAGGAAGGGTAGGGTAGAAAGAAGATGTTTTGATTTCCAATCCAAATATTATGACAAAGTTCAGATTTTTCAAGACATACATTCAAACCAATACATGACATGAAAAAAATTTAGCATAGATCTTACCATGTACCAAACAATTATCTAAAGAAAGGATGGAACAATGCAAATAAGGAGTTAGATTCAATTTAAAGATTTACTTCACAAGCAATTTGCATTATCACATCTACAAGGGAAGCAAGAGAAATTAAATGAACTAATATATTTCAATTAATTTAGGATAAACACAAGTTAACAACTTTGTATTCACATATGCATATCAAGAATCAATGAAAACCATTCAAATTTAGACATCTAAATAGATAAATGAGAGAGAAGCCATATAACAATTGACATAAACAAATTTGGACAAACTTCTCAGTGTTCCTTGCTTGTATTAATTTCTCTAACTATACAAAAAACATTTTTGCTCTAAAAATTCTCTCCCTTTACAATATGGTGGTACTACATTTTATAGGAGGCTAAGGTAGTACATTGTTTAGTCATGAGATTACAAATGTATAAGAGATAAGGACAGTTGTCCTTCTACAAAGTCCTAGAGAACATTTCCTTTTTTAAATTGGATTGATCTTTAGGAAAATGTGATAACAAACTTTCACATGACTTTTCAAAATTAATATTATACTTTTTAATGTTACAAAGTGGAATATTGTTAGTTAGCTGGTGGGCCTTATGTTGAAAAACTCCCTTGTTTCTCTTCAAGAATATTCATGGCCTTTTGGTGCTACTCATCGAATAAATTTAGCTTGACAACTAGATTTAAGAGGTAATTATCCTCTTGGTCTACCAAGTCATCAAAATCTCTATCATTCCTAGCCATTGCTTCCTTGATACTTTTTGCTTCAACAATTTTCTCCTCTACAGTCAGGATCATGCCCATGACATTGTTGTTGTCATTCCTAGACTGGCCTTAAATCTTTCTCCTGACCTCTTACATAACCAAGGTGACCCTGTGCTTATACTCATTATCTCTAATGATGCCCATGGAACTAAGTGTGATAGGCTTGGTGATCATGGTTCCAAGGAGCTACTCAATCCTTCTTATCAACTCTTCATAATCCCTTAAGAGCCTCTCCAAGTACTTTAACCATTCATTCAAACCTTGGATATTATAAAAAATTATTCCCATAATTGAATTAGATGGGCTAGGCTAATGGGCCTGTACCTAGGAATTAGACCCTCAACCAATATGATGATCAACTCTCATTTTGTCTCTTGAACTCTACCATTGGGATAATAAACCCTTGGCTACTTCATCCTAGTGAGCTAACATGTTCTACCTTGTCTTCATTTCCTTTAAGGATTTGAACATGTCATGGAAACATGATTCAAAAATATTTATCATTTCTTTAAGAATTGACAAGATAGCCTATGTCTCTAATTTTTTTTTGCTTTTGCAGGTTCTTTATCCTTTGGTATAGGCCTTTGATGCCTAATTTTAGTTGGGTTAAATTGGCATCAACTAATATAACTATTTCCTCCTCACGTATTGGGTGTTCATTGGTCCCTATCCTCCTACTAGAGTTAAGACCACAAAAGTTTCAACTCTCTTAAAGGTGAACTCCTCACTCCCAACCATGGTCTTCTTTGTTATTACTCTCTCTAGACTTGTTGTCTCTAGATTGAATTGCACATAGACCAATGACTCTATGAATTTTGAAGGTTTTGGGATCTCCATCTATGTGTTACTTGAGGCTTTAGGATTGTCTATCTAAATTCCAAATGACCCCCTAGAGGTAGCCATCCTTATATCCCCTTCTTCCTTCATCAGAGCCATTATCAATGGCTTGACCTCACCATGGATAGAGATGTTGACTATTTGGGTTAAGGCCCATGAATGCTACAAGGTTAGGATCTTTTGCATCTTCCCATAAGTGAACCATTTAGGGATGATTAGCCCATGGATGGGATTATCATCACTCAATAAGTTAAATTCACTCAAATGATGAGTGAAGGTTAACTTTGGCTTCTTCTTCCCAACTGAGACCAATGCCAACTCAAATTTCTTCTTCATGTGTATAACTATAACTAGGTCCATTGTAATTTCCTTACCCTTTTATTGTTGTGATTCATCATTTTAGGCTTGAATTTCCTCAAATTATTCTTCTTCATCTAATATATATGCCTTAGCAAGCACCTTAAGTGTATCTTCCACTATCTCATCAAGGGCCAGTGCAATAAAGTCAATATTTTCTATTAAGGACTCTACCTATCAAGATGAGATAAGGATGATTGGCCTTCACCATGTCTTTCTTCTAATTTTTCTTTCTCGAGTCCTTATGTAACTTGTGCTTTAGGTTGTTGTAGTCCTATTTGTTGATATTCAAGAGGGGGCATAAAAGAGGGTCTAGGTAACAAGTGGTACTACAAAAGTGCCATATATAAGGTCTCTCTAGGTGACTTGTCATATCTAGTCATCTTGGCCTCAATCTTAATGTTATGTTTCTTCAACCTATCTAGTGCTTCTATGAAATTAGTGGCCCTAATATACATTATGTCATGAACACCAAGCCTATGTTCATAGGGGTAGCTCATGGTTTTTGAATTAAAATTCTATGTGACCTTATTATGAGGGTCCCATTACCTCAAATCATCCAATTTTAAGTTGAAGGAGTCTATGTGTTTGGAGATGACATTCACATGCTCCCAATTCTATAGCACAGTCATGTTGATGGTCAAAAAGAAGGGGTGAAGGAGTCCTTTCCTTTTTTATTTGCACACACCATCTATACCATTGAAAATTTGCTATGTAATTTATTTTTCTACCAATTTGGTTAGCACATGTATTGGTAGTTTTGAGTGGTTGAGTTAAGGTCCCTTCTATTCTAATCACTATGAAATCTAGATGTAATAATATGTCCCTCATTAACTCTACATACTTCTTAACTAGATTACTGACCCTACCCATGGGGATCCCTGCAATAACTTCTACTAAAGCATGATATACATAATTACAAATGAATTGTATGTTGCATCTATAATTGAATATGTGAAACTTGGAATAGTGATGGGAAATAGTGTGTCTCCCATCAAGTGACCAATTCTTTATGTTAGGGATTTTGGTGGTGGCCAAGAGGGCATCTATGAGATATTACATCATGAATAAGTGGTTATTGGTGTTCTTCTTTATGGATGTGAACTATTGTTTTAAACAAATGTTAATCATCTCACCAATTGGGGGTATGAGTCCCTTTTCTACCATGAAGTACACAAAGGGTACCCAGATCTTATTAGCATGTGTGGTGAAAGGGTCTCTAGATAACCAATTAAGTAATGTCATGATTATTCTAATCCCTTCCCTAAATTAGATAGTTGGGATATTCCCAGTGGGGTCTTGGATCACCTGGGTTCTAGTACATAACCATGGGGCAAGGATAGTGTTTAAGTCATTTTTTCTAGTCCATGTTTTATTTATAGGCAAGTCTACCTGGGGCTTGCATAATTTATAGTAGATTTCATATGCTAGGGGGAAATATATACTATATTTTTAAAGCTACATTCATGAACTATCCAATCTTGATCAATCTTACAATTTATGAAAATGGGGGCAATAACATGGATGCAGTGCAGTACCTCAAGTTTTACAGTAACATAGTGGAGACTAGTCATCTAGATGGAGACTAGGTCATTATATATTTAAAAGATTGTAGCATTATTTTGTTCCTCCTTTATGATGGCTTGCATCTCTTAAATAGTCTAGAAGAGCTTAGACCAGTTTTTATTTTTGGTGTTTAATGCTGTAAAATCAAAGTATGTAGCCTTAAAGACCCTTCCCTCATTATCTAAAGTCAAGTACAACTCAGTGTCATCCTTTTGTTATTTCCTTTAAGATGCCATGAATGTGAAACTTGAAAATGATCACTAGTGGTCCTTAATTAGCTTCTAGATCAACATGTTCTTGATCAGATATAAATTGGACTCTTTTTGGCTTGGCTATAATTGATTAGAGTTCAAATTAAGGCTTTTTATATGGAGACTAGGGTTTTTTGTAGTTTTAATGGTGATAGCTATCGAACTTAGGTGAATTCATGTTTGATTTAGACCCTAACCTTTATACCTCTGCCCTTTTTGTGCTCATAAAATCTTTAATTTTTTAATTTTGTGTTTGTGTGGCACCTATGTGGCATCTATTTGGTTACTTTGGTGGCATTTTTCATAAATGCTTTAAAGGAACTAGTTGTTATCCTTTAAAATCCTTCCTTTACTTTGCACCATCAGATCCTTGCTTATGGATCAACATGAACCATTGATCATGATACCAAGGCTTGATCACTATTGGTTGTTTTATGTTAGGCCCCATGATTGTGCCGCTTGGTACCGTCACGGTCCTTTTGGGCTCTGTAGTCCATTAATGAATGCATGCTCACCATGTGGCAATCCTACAGACCCTCGAGGTTTTATTGAATAGTCTTTGATGATTACACTCCATATGATCACTTGGTCTCACTTAAATGTGGACCATTGATCATTATTAATGATAATGCATGCCATTAGTCTGATGGATCAAAGGTTTTAGATTCATCAAATTTTCTTCACTCTATCTGATCATTTCCTATGATGGAGTGAGTATTGTCAATCCTGCAAGGAAAATGAACTTTAATTAGCATCTAGATACATGAATTAACTTATGATAAATACTTTATACCAAATTTTATTTCATGTTAATAAACATGACATAAAATTTAGGCTAAGGATATTTATGCTACGCTTTAGAACACATATAAGGGGACTTAGGCTAAATTTTATGTCATGTTGATAAACATGATGTAAACTTTAGGTTAAAATATTTAAGTTAAGTCTTATAATATACTTAAAGGGGACCCAAATAATAAGTGGACATAATATAAGGTGTTAACCTATGGTTTTATCATTTTGATAAACATGATAAAACTTTAGGTTAAAACTTTAAGCTAAGTTTTAGGGCATAGGAACTTCTTGTTATGATAAGTCTTTAGCCTAAGGATTATTGTTTTGAAATAAATGAAATTAGAACCTTAGGATAAAGACTTAGATTAAGTCTATTGCTGAAAATATTATACCACAAGATCATTTTATCATTATAGTTCAAAGATCCTAAGTTTTTATTTCCCAAAGGGGAGGTCCCATTGAATTGTAACACAAGTAATAAGCCTTAGCCATGTTTTGAAGATTATCCTTATGTTTAAGAAAGATGATCGATGAGATTAAATTTGATGGCCTCATGGACATCAATGATGGCCTCATGGGTGTCAAATTATGTTCTTGATATCGCCAAATTTAAGTTCATGAAATCTATAGGTCCATAGATCATGGATTTAACACACTTCAGTTAATAATTTAGTCCCAATCAAGCATAGGTCATTGATCAAGATGTGACCAAATGTATTACATTGGTCCCTACAATCATGAAGAGGATCAAGTTAGCTTATGGATCAACACATATGAATATTAGACTAAGTTAAAGGCCTAAGTCTAAAAATCATAATAAAATGGGTCCCTTTGAATACTATAATCATAACCTAAGGTTTTAGCCTAAGGTTACATTGTATTAAGAAAATACAATAAACCTTAGTATAAAAACTTAGGTTGAGTCTAAGTATTAATACATGAGACCCTTTTAACATTGAGATCAAATGTGAGAGTGCCACATAGAAACTTTGTGGGGCTCCTGACCTTTTGACTTTGTTTGACCCTAGAGAGGTTCCATGAAGCATCGATTGAGATCTAAGTTCCTGAGATGGAGACACTTGTCATCCTCATGGGGCTTCTTAGTAATTTGAAATTTCAATGCCATGTTCACTCTATTGGATCAGCTTTCATGAGCAACTATGGGCCATTGATTATGATCCTAGATACTTACACATGATTGGCTCTTTTCATATATTAAAGTCATAGCATAAGTCTTATCTCAAGGTTTCATTGTATTATTAAATATAATGAGACCTTAGGGTGAAAATTAGGCTAAGTATATGTTTGATAAAAAGGGGGTCTTTTAATCTTGAGGATGATTACACATCATTCGATCTTCAGTCCTACTTAAGCATAGATCATTGATCAAGATCTAGGGACTTACATAGGATTGGTCTGATGGATCAAGGCTTTGGATCCATCAGGTCTCCTTCACTCTTTCTGATCATCTTCTATGATGGAGTGAGAGCCTTCAATTCTACAAGGAGGTAAGATGTTTAAGTTAGGGATCAGGTCACATAAGAACTTAGGATAAAGTTTTAAGACTAAGGTCTCATTCATGTTAATAAACATGAACAGGGCCTAAGTACTAAGACTTTAGGCTAAGTATGTAACAAAGAGGACCATGTGATATGATGGGGCCAAGATAGGAAAATAAAGGACCTTGAAAACATGAATGTTAGACTTTGTTAAAATAAAAAGAGCATAAGGGGGAAAACATAAAGGGACAAGGAATGATTTTAGGCTAAGGTTTGATCAGGCTAAAAAATATGACCAAGCTTTAGCATAAAATTAGGCTTAAGTATAAAGTAAATTTTAAAATATTCCTACCAAATTTTCTTCTTCCAAATTTAAATTTAAACCAAGGGTCTAAGCCAAGATTTTCTAAAGGAGGGTTTCAACACATAAATCTAATTATGGGAGCTCACAAACCAAAGGCTAGTAAAATCCTAAATGAAGATAAATTTTTGAAAACTCCAGCATGATTTGTTAATAAGAGCTCCCTAAAACCTAAAACATAAGACATGAGGGCTAACTGTTAGCAACATTAGGCAAGGTTAAATCAAAAACTTGAACAAATGGGTCAATTTCATTAGGTGTATATGATCTTTAAATTCTAGTGATGTGTAGAATATCAAGCTTTCAATGCTAAGGTTAAAGGTATGGATAAGGGTCCTTAGTTATCAAAAATAGGGGTATGTTGACCTCAAAAAATGGTGATTTCCAAGGGAAACATAACAATATGTTAGAACTTAGAGACTCTAGTTCAAACAAATAACTAGGTCATTTATTCCACTTGATCAATGTCATTATCAAGATCAGCTCAGGGTTGAAACAAACCTTGCACATGTAGAATTAGGATCAAACATTAATACATATCCATGCATTATGTGTGCTTTGATTATACTTACTATTTTCCATAGGATTCAGGGGATAACCTCTAGGTTTCATGCCTTTAATCATTAACATTGATTTGGATCATGTTTATGTATTCATTAAGAACCATGCTTCTAGTTCAGGGAAGCTTAGGCATTGCTCTGCTTCTAGCTAGGCATCCATAGCCCTAACAGAGATGCCTTTGGATCTACTCACTCCCTTGTTCCATTGTTAGCTAGACGTCCATATCCTTGATTGAGATTATCAAAATCACATTTGCTTGAAAATCTTTTGATTTTATAGTAAGTTCTTATTTTTTTGTATTTTGAGTCTTTTAGGCTTTTAGAAAAGGTTGGAAACTAGGGTAGCTAGGTTTAAGGATTTGGTCAAGTGTTTGATCCTCAGATAATCGCCTATGGTAGAAACCTTTATCTCAAGAAAAGATTGTTGTTAAGTGCAATCATAATTGTACCTTAATATATTAAGCTTTCATTCATATGTATAATTCTTCTTAAAACCAAGTCTAGGTCAAGACAATGTTTAAGGTCTTATGGAATGGTTAACCTATCCATCAGTCTTTACTAGTTTCTTCAAATTATAACATCAAGCTCATGTCTCAAACCCATGGTTAACATATGCATGAGGTTCATACCAGCATTTTTAAACTTCTAGAGTTTGAATCAAACTAAGGAATTATGAGTTGATGGTTGTCTAAAAGACTTATTAGAAGCAAGGAACAAATCAATAAAAAGCAAACACACAACAGAAAGTAGTAAAGTAGGAAGCAAAAGGGAAGAAAAGAAATATATACAAATTTATGTATAAGCAAGGGACAATAAGGAAAAAATCTGAAGGAAACTAACTAGCCTACTTAAATTAACTTTAACCATCTTACATATTTACTCCATGATGACTCCAATGGGAACAACAAACAATTAATGTTTGAGATACTACCCATTTGTGGGTAGTGTGAATTCTGCTCCTTGTAGATCTTTCAACTTGAAGGTGTTATTTCCAAGTGTATCTATAATATGATAGGGGCCAATCCATAGAGGTGTGAACTTTCCATGTTTTCCCTTAGTTTTAGATGCTTTGTTCCAAAGAAGAATCAAGTCTCCTTGTCTGAACACCTTGACCTTTGATATCTCATCAAACCTTTATTTACTATAGTTTGGTGCCTGCTATAGTTATCAAAATATTTTTCTATGCATCTTCCATCTGAAAAATGTCCAACAACCTTGATTTTGTAAATTCTTGGTCTTCCTCCATATATTCTTGCATAAAATTCTAAGTTAGCAGCTTGAGTGTGATGGGGAATATGGGCTCTTGGCCATGTAATAGTAAGAAGGGAGATTATTTAAGGGACTACTTGAATATTTTTATATCTACGCAAAGGGCATACTTGAGAAGCTTATGCCAAGTTTTGGGTTTGTTTATAATAAACTTCTTGATGGCTTTCATCAAGATTTTATTTGTTGACTTAGATACTCCAATACCTTGAGGATAATGGTTAGATGAAAACTTGAGAGTAATGTTGTTGTCATATGCCCATTTTTTCATCTCTATATATATGAATGCTGACCCATTATCACATACCAAAGAGACTGGAGGCCCAAATCTGGTGCATATGTTTTCTTCTAAAAACATGATCACTTATTTTGTTCTACATTATTTGGTGGGTATTGATTTAGTCTTCTAGTGCAATAGTCAATAACTATTAGAACATACTTGTGACCTTATGATGATTTGGGGTTGATTACCCCCACAAATTCTAGTCCCCACTGGGAAAAGGGTTTGTCAATCATGACAAGTTACAAGGGCATTGATGCCTTTGGCTCTTTAGTACTAAAGATTTGACATGAATGGCATTCTCTCACATGCTTATGAGCATCTTTGAAGATGGTGGGAGAAAAATAGCTATTCAAAAGGATCTTGTGAGTTTTTGTCCTTCAAAATGGGTTTACAATTCCCAAATTCTCATATAACGTGCTTATTATCTTAGTAGCTTCCTCCTTGGAAACATATATCAGGTACACACCTTCAAAGTTCTTTTGGTATAGGACTCCATTTTTTATTAGGTAGTGAGCTGATTTGAGCCTTAGATATTTTCTCTACTCCTTGTTAGTCCTATAGAATAAGTGGCATTAATTAGTAAATGAATGATGGGATCATACTAGTCATTAGGTTAAAAATTATGTTGATCAACTTGCATGATACTTAGTTTGGGGTTGGTATTGGAAATCTTTTTAATTAAACCCTGACATCTTACCTATTTTGTAGTTTTCATCTCTATGTCATATTCTTGAAGGATATACAACCACTTACCTCTTCGCTCTCCAAGTTCACATTGGCTCAACATTAGTTTAGTGGCTGGATCTGGTAATATGACATGCACTTTATTCCTAAAATGTAGTGTCTAAATTTCTTGACTAATGCAAAGACTTGTTTATCAATCAAAGTATAATTTAACTCATCATTTTTCAAATTATTTCTCATAAAAGTAATTGGATGTTTAGATCCTTCTATTTTCTGAGTTAAAACATCATCAATAGTGTGGTTAGAGGAAAAAGAGTAGAGGTGAAATCATTTGAAAATTTTGGACTTATTAAGACTAGAGCTTGACTGATTGCATCCTTGATATCTCCAAATCCCTTCTTTGAATCCTCACTCCATGAGATTTTAACATCCTTCTTCAGTATATCATTCAATTGTTTGACAATCTCTATAAACCCAAAAATGAATTTTCTCACAAATTTTATTTTACCAAAAATTGATTTCAATTATTTTTTACTATTGGGAAGCTTTATCTTTGATATAGATTCCACTCTGTCATGATTTATGGAGATCCCATCTTTGGTGATAACATGGCCTAATAATTTACTCTCAGTGACATAAAAAATGCTTTTCTTGGGGTTGAGGGAAATTCCATACCTTCTACATCTTTAAAACACCTATTGTAAATGCATGAAATGGTCCTCCCTCTTCTTAGAAAAAATAGTTAGATCATCCATGTAAATTATAATGAGCTTACCAATCAAGCCTTGTAAGGCATGGTCCATGGCCCTTTGAAATGTGGCTCCTATGTTTATTAGCCCAAAAGGCATGATTTTGTAATAAAAGGTACCCCACTTGGTTTTGAATGTTATCTTCATTTTGTCTTCCTTGTCTACCAGTACCTGATTGTATCCTAAAAAACCATTAAGAAAAGACATAATGGCTAATCCATAAATAATTTGTATTACTTGGTCAAGAGAGGGAAGAGGATAATTATCCTTTTTAGATAATCTATTTATATTTATAAAGTCAATACACAGTCTAATTTCACCATTCTTTTTCCTAGCTGGCACTAAATTAGCAACCTAGGTAGAGTGCCTAATGGGAAATACAATTCTAGCATCTAACAATCTCTTGACTTTTTTGAAAATCATGGGTTCTAAGATAGGATTCACAAGTCTTTGTTTTTTCCTGATAGGTTTGAAATTCTCTTTGAGACGTATATTATGGCTGATGTCTCTTAGATAAATAAACTTCAAGTCATCATATGACCAAGCTATCACATCTTTGTATTTTATTAACAATTCTTTGGCTCTCTTATTTATAGCACTTGTACAAGCTTTTCTAATGTTGACCAGCTGAGGTTGATCTTGAGGTCCAAGGTCGACTACACTATAATATATTCCACCCATTTTAGGAATCTTAGGGACTTTAGCCAGTTTGTCTTGATCAAATAATCTTTCTAAGGCAATCATCCCCTTGGGGATTTTATTGTCATTTAGCTGAATGACTTTGCCATCAAATTTATCTCCTCCAAATGCTTTTTCATTAGCCTCCTCAATGATTTGAGCCTCAAATGATCCTAAATTAGTCATGAAATTCAATATTTTTTGGTCATCAATAAGGTCCTATAGATGTTTTACATTGTTTGGGATAGAAGGGCATGGTATCAACTCAACATTAAATTTTGGTGAATCTTGGTTAGGCATGAGATTAGCTGCAGTAGAGGCAAGCTCATCAGCAACTTTATTTTCCTCTCTAGGGATAAAAACAATATTAAAGGCATCAAAATATTCCATAAGGTTCCAATATCTAAATTTATACCTCTTAAGGTATGACAGTTTGCACTTATACTTGTTCCTTACTTGATTGACTACCAATTCTGAATCACTATAAATTAGCAGTTCTTTGACCTTATTTTTGATAGAAAATTGTAGGCCTAAGATGAGAGCCTCATATTCTGCAATGTTATTAGTACATGGGAACTAGATTTTATAAGAGGTATGGTACTTATTACCAATAAGGTTAGTTAGAATAATACCTACCCTAAATCTAAATATACACATGGCCCCATCAAAATACAACTTCCATAACTCAAACACAATATGAGAAGATTTAGGATCACATAATGTGGTAGTTTCTAGGGTGAAAACTCCTAAATCAGAATCAATTATATTGACCCTTTCATTGACAAAATTATACCAGTAATCATGTATTTCATTCTTGGCTCCCTTTTCACTTTGATTTGGTTGGGAAATTCCTTACAAGGTAGCCATAGGTGTGAACAATCTGTAGACATATATCCATTTAAAACCTTTGTCCATTCTCTACTTAAAAGTAGTCTATATGCATCAAAGATATCTACTACTTGGATATCTATAAATTGTTAGACTCTTGGCTCAAAAGCTATTTACGCATGAACCTTTAAAACCACCTTGACCCTAGATTTATCTAATTGGGTGACAACCATATTAGACTTAATGGGAGTTAAACCAAGTTACTTACAAACACCTACAGGGATAATAGTTGTAGAGGCACCAAAATCCAACAAACAATTATGTAAGTTCTTACCAAATATTTTGACTATAAATAAGAAGGGTCAGGACTCTATTTTAGCTTTGTACATAACTACATATACATTATCAGTCTTGGACATTATGCTAGATTTCTTGGAAAATGATTCTAGTAATAGGTGCCTTTACTTAGTTATCTATGTTAATTCATGCAAAGTAATATTAGCTTTAATTTTATTTATGTCCTCTAAAATATTATAATCAATCCTATTGGAAGAATTGGAAGTATCAGTACTAGGTTTATAAGTACTTCCCTTTAAAGGCTTTGGATTATTATCTGAAGTGGTATTCAGATTAGTATCAGAGTTGTTTAGAGGGGTAAAAGTAGTCAAAGTATACCATTATTTCATGTTTCACAGAGGATATGTCTTCTTAAGGAACTGTTAGAGGGCATGAACTTCTTTGGGAAAATCATCAAGTTCATTATCTTCTTAGAAGGGGAAATCAAACGTTTCCATCATCAAGGTTTGGTCATCAAGGTTGGATCCTAGAATACCTGCACCATTGTCTTTGTTAGGTGCTACATCAAAAACATCCAAATATTCTTAAAATGATTCAAAAGATTTATAGAATTCAATGAAATCAATCTCACCATACTTAGGAGTACAAGGGACTCTACAATAATCAGGTAAAGCAATATCAATAAGATTGATATCCATAGTCTTCTTTTCAAAAGATGGTTCAATATTCTTATTATTTTGAAAACTATCATTATTAAACTTGTTATTGGGCCTATTAAACCTTTGGAAAGTGAAGTTCCTTATAGAATTCTCTCTAGTATTACCAACTTGTTTTTGCAGCTGAAGGAAGTCAGTGCTCAATTTTTGAACAATTTTTAGAGTAGATTCATTCTCATTTTTGGGGGTCTCTAGTTTATAAACTTGGATGTTACTGGTACCATTGGCTAGTACTAAGGCCCTTTGATAATTTGCATTAAATCCATTGGTATCAAGGTGATTCAACAACCCCAAATTCTAGTTAGGAGCAACATGTCTTATAGGAAATTGGTTCAGATTTGGGAGTTGATTGAGAGCAGGCATATTCTGGTTATTATTAGGAAAGACATTCAAGGTAGGCATATGTAGATTGACATTAGGAATAGAGTAGTCCATCTAAACTTGAGGCTACATCTGTTCATTAATAATCATATCCTCAACATAAACTAAAGCCAGTGTGTTCATAGGACCTACAACTCTCTTTATGAATATGGAAGTCATGGGATCAAGAGCATCTTTGTAGATTTCCAAGACTAACACCTGATTAGGTTTAAAAGTGTCAATGGTCCTACTGTATATCTTCTATAACCTAGCATTAAAAACTATTATAGGTTCATTTTCATCTCTTTTAAGGGTGGTAAACTATTGATATAGGATACATGGGCTAATGATTTTGCCAAAATGATCAATGTAAATGTTATTGAACTCATCCCATGTGGTAATTCAATTGTCAGGTAGGTTTAGGAACCATTCATATGAATCATCCTTAAATGTGAAAGGAAATAACCTATATGCTACATCTTCATGAGTGACATTTATCAATCTTAATGTAGCTTTGAAGGATTTAACATGTTCTTCTGCTATTACAATACCACTATGACTAAAAGTTGGAAAATATTTTTTTGGATTGGAAGGAAGGTCATGAACCACACCTTGAACATTAATAGGAGAGATTACTAACCAAGACATACCTTGATGAAGGTTGAAATTAGGATTAATTTCGAATGGTGAAGTTGGTAAAGACTTTGAACATCTACATCTACCTTTGTCTTGCCTAGCTTTCCTATGGATGTCTAGTTTTAGGAGGGGTTCTATTGTTTAAGAATGTGACCTTATCTAGATTTTTGGCAATTTTAGCTTCAGGACTTTTGATCTTGTTTGAAATATGATGTGTCAAATCAACCTTTACAAGGAACAGGGATCAGACTTACACACTAAGCAAATTTTACAAAGATTTATGTAAAGAACAATAAAGGACATCAATATTTAACTAAGTTAGCTCAAATATGTGTTCAGTTATGTAACTATGGTCTATCTTTACAATTTTTAGCTCAAATAAACTTAGATTCATAAAAGATCTAGCAATCTTTGATCAAAACAAGCTATTCTAACCTCATACTTTAAATCTTCAGATCTCAAGCTATTTTTGCTAGAATTAAACATTTATCCTTAAAGACCTTTGATCTTTGTCTAGAGGAAGCACAAAGATGGGTCATAGACCATGAAGTTTTATGATCTTTACACTTTTGAGAAAAGACCTATGCAAATGTGTAAAGATAACACCAATATTTTACCAAAACACACCAAAATTAGCAAAGATCCTATAAATTCACAAAGATACCCTCCTTCTAGTGCCAATGGAAGCTTGATCTTATGGATGCCTCTAGATGTACCATAGGTGTTCTTAGTACCTAAATAACACTTCTCATTTTAGGACTTAGGGAATTCAAAGCATGAATAACAAGTTATGGTAATATGGTTACTTGTGGTGAAATAAAGGTAGAGCAATAAGTTTTTCCATAATATTTATATTGATTGGTGGTTGGGAGCCACCATGGCTAATCTAAGTGGAATGTAAGAGATATATGTCATTATCAGTGAAATCATGATCAAGTTTAAAATAAATATTAATCTAGATGGATATTTATAGTGAAGTTTAAAATAGAGTGATTTGGTCAAAAAGAAGCAAAAGGAAGGGTAGGGTAGAAATAAGATTTTCTGATTTCTGGTCCAAATATTATGACAAAGTTATATTTCATCAAGACATACATTCAAACCAATAAATGACATGAAATAACTTTAGCATAAATCTTACCATGTACCAGGTAATTGCCAAAGAAAAGGATGGAACAATGCAAATAAAAAGCTAGATTCAATTTAAATGTTTACTTCACAAGCAAATTACATTAGCATATCTACAAGGGAAGAAAAAAATGAAATGAACCTGAGATATTTTAATTAACCTAGCATAAGCACAAGTTAACAACTTTGCATTCAAAAATTAATGAAAACCATTCAAATTTAGACATCTAAATAGATAAATGAGAGAGAAGACATATAAAAATTGACACAAACAAATTTGAATAAAACTCTCAATATTCATTGATTGTATTAATTAATTTGAGTATACAAAATATTTTTTTGCTCTAAAAATTCTCTCCCTTTTCAATATGGTGATACTACCTTTTATAGGAGACTAAGGCAGTACACCGATCAGTCATGAGATTACAAATGTATAAGAGACAAGGACAACTATCCTTTTACAAAGTCCTAGATTACATTTCCTTTTCCAATGTGGACTGACCTATAGGAAAATGTTCTAAAAAAATTTCACATGCCTTTAAAAAAAGAATATTCTAGTTTTAAATGTTACAAAGTTTCTTACAAAGTAGAATATTGTTAGTTAGATAGTGGTCCCTACACTGAAAAAGTTCCCTATTGCTCTTGAGGAATATTCATGGCATTTTGGTGTTGATCATCGACCAACTCTAAGTTGAAAATTGGCTCTAAGAGTTACTCATCCTCCTAGTCTGCCAAGTCATCAAAATATCTATCATTCATGACCTTTACTTCCTTGATACTTCTTACTTCAACAATTTTCTCCTCTACAATCAGGATCATGCCCATGAACCTACTATTGTCATTCCCAGATTGGCTCTAACTCTTGCTCCTAACCTCTTACATAACCAAGGTGACCCTGTGCTTATATTCATAATCTCCAATGATGCCCAGGGAGTTAAGTGCAATAGGATCGGTGATCATGGTTCCAAGGAGTTGTTCAATCCTTCCTATCAACTCTTCATCATCACTCAAGAGCCTCTCTAAGTAATTTAACCATGCATTCAGACATTGGATCTTATCAACAATTATTCCCATAATTAAATTTATATGGGCCATGTTAATGATCTTGAACATGATAATCCAACCCTTAACTAGTATGTTGATTAACTCTCTCATTTTATCTCTTAAACTCTACCATTGGGCTAATAAACCCTTGGCTACTTCATCTTGGTAAGCTAACAAGTTTTTCATTTTCTTCATTTCCTTCATGGATTTTAACATGTCATGGAAAGAAGCTTCAAAAATCTTTATCATTTATTCAAGAACTAACAAGACAAATTGTGTTTCTAGATTTTCTTTTTACTTCTATAGGTTCTCTATCCTTTGGTATAGGCCTTTGATGCCTAATTTTATATGGGTTAAATGGGAATTATCTAGTCCAACTATGTCTTCTTCATGGATTAGGTGTTCATCAGGGCCTTGTCCTCCTACTAGAGTTAAGCCCAAAAAAGGTTCAACTCTCTTCTTCATTGTTCTCTCCATACCTACTATATTTGGATTGAATTTCACATTTACCAATGACTCTGTGACATTTGGATATTCTAGGATCTCCATATATGTGTTGCATAAGGCTCTAGGAGTGTCTATCTAAATGCCACTTAAACCTTTAGAGGTAGTCATCCTTATCTCCTCCTCTTCCTTAATAAGATCCACTATCCATGGCTTGACCTCATCATGGATAGAGATGTTGATTATTTGGGTTAAGGCCCAAAAATGTTGTAAGGTTGGGATATTTTTCATCTTCCCATAAATAAACCACTTAGGGATGATTGTCCCATGGATGGGATTATCGTCATTAAATAATTTAACTTCACTCAAAGGATGAGTGAAGGTTAACTTTAGCTTCCTCTTCCCAACTGGGACAAATGCCAACTCAGCCTTCCTCTTTAGGGGTGTAACTGGAACTAGGTCCATTGTAATTTCCATCCCCTTTTCTTTTCCTACTTCCTTAGCTTGGGATTAAATTTCCTTAACTTTTTCTTATTCATCTAATCCATATTCCTCAACAAGCACCTTAAGTGCATCTTCCACTATCTCATCAGGGGCCAATGTAATCAAGTAAATATATTCTATTGGGGACTCTAGTCTATCAAGTTGAGCTGAGAATGATGGACCTTCACCAAGTCTCTCTTCCAATTTCTTTTTCCCAAATCCTTGTGTAACTTGTACTTGAGGTTGTTGTAGTTCTATTTGTGGCTGTTTAGGAGGGGGCCTAGAACAAGGTCTAGGTAGCAAGTGGTATTGTAGGGGTCCCATCTATTAGATCTCTCTAGGTGACTTATCATCTCTAGTCAGCCTAGCCTCAAGTTTAATGTTATGTTTCCTCAACCTAGCCAACACTTCTATGAAATTAGTGTCCTTGATATACATCATGTCATGAACACTAAACCTATGTTCATAGGGGTAGCTCATGTTTTTTGAATTCAAATGTTTTTTGACCCTATTATGAGGGCACCATTGCCTCAAATCATCCAATTATACGTTGAAGGAGTCTCTGTGTTTAGAGATGACATTCACATGTTCCCAATTCTATAACACAGTCTTTATGATGGTCAAAGGGAAGAGGTGAAGGAGTCCTTTCCTTTTCTACTTACACACCATTTATACCATTGAAAATTTGGTATGGAATTTATTTTTCTACCAATTTGGTTGGCACATGGATCAGTAGTTTGAGGGGTTGAGTTAAGGTCCCTTATATTCTAATCACTATGTAATTTGGATACAACTAAATGTCCCCCATTAATTATACATACTTATTGACCAGAGGATGACCCTACCCATGGGGATCCCTATAATAGCTTATAATAAATTTGGATATACAAAATCACATATGAATTGTATGTTGTGTCTATCTTGAATATGTGCAACTTGGAATAGTGATAAGAAATAGTGTGTCTCCCATCAAGTGACTACTTCTTTATGTCAAGGATTTTTGTGGTGGCCAAGAGGGTGTCTAGGAGATATGACATCATGAAGAAGTGGCTACTATTTTTCTTGCTTATGGTTATGATTTGTTTTTTCAAACAAATGTTAATCATCTTACCAATTAGGGGTGTGAGTCCCTTTTCTACCATGAAGTACACATAGGGTACCCAAATCTTATTAACATGTGTTGTATAAGGGGCTCCACATAACCTACTCAACAAAGTGATGATTATTATAATCTCTTCCCTAAACTAGATAATTAGGATATTCCCAATGGGTCTTAGATCACCTAGGTTCTAGTAAGCAGCCATAGGGCAAGGATAGTGTTTGAGTCATTTTTTCAAGTCCATATTCTAATTGTAGGCAAGTCTACCTAGGGATTGCATAATTTTTATTAGTTTTCATATGATATGGGGGAGATACATGTTATCATTTTAAAGATATGTTCATGAACTATCCTATGATGATTAATATTACAATCTATGAAAATGGGGGAATAACATTGATGCAGTGCAGTATCTCAGGTTTTGTAGTAGAATAGTAGAGATTGGTCATCTAGATGGAGATAGGTCATTGTATGTATGGATGATTGTATAAATCTTTTGTTCCTCCCTTATGATGGCTTACATCTCCTTAATAGTATAGAAGAGCTCAAACTAGATCCTATTTTTAGTGTTTAATGTTACAACATCAAAGTCCATATCCTTAAAGACCCTTCCCTCATTGTCTAAAGTCAAGTATAACTTAGTGTCATCCCTTTGTTATTGCCTTTGAGTTTTCATGAATTTGAAACTTGAAAAATGATCACTAGTGGTCCTTAAGTAGCCTTTAGATCAACTTGTTCTTGATTAGATAGCAATTAGACTCTTTCTAGCTTGACTATGATTGATTAGAGTTCAAATTAGGTCTTTTCATATGGAGACTAGGGATTTATATAGATTTAATGGTGATGGTTTCTCAAACTTAGGTGAATTTGTGCCTTAAATTTGATTTAAAACCTAGCCTTTATACCTTTACCCTTTACATTCTCACAAAATCTTTAATTTTGTAATTTTTTGCTTTTGTGACACCTATGTGGTGTCTATTTGGCAACTTTTGTTGCATTTTTTATAAATACTCTAAAAGAACTAGCCATTATCCTTTAAAATCCTTATTTTTCTTTACACCATCAGATATTTACTTATGAATCAATGCAGACTATTGATTGTGATCATGGGGATTGATCTCTATTGGTTGTCTTATGTCAAGCCCCATAGTTGTGCCACTTGGCACCTTCACGGGCCTTCTAGGCTCTATGGTTTGTTAGTGAACATGCGCTCACCATGTGTTAATTATATAGGCCCTTGAGGTCTTGTTGAATAGTCTCTGATGATTGTGCTCCATCTGATCACTTAGTCCTACTTAAATGTGGAGCATTGATCATTATCCAAGTGAATACATGCCATTAGTCTGATGGATCAAAGGATTTAGATTCATCAAATTTTATTCACTATGTCCAATCATTTCCCATGATGGAGTGAGAGTTACCAATCCTGTAAGGAACATGAACTTTAATTAATGTTGAGATACATGAAGGAACTTAGACTTATTACTTTAGACTAAAGTTTATTTCATGTTAATAAACACAACATAAACTTTAGGCTAAGGATATTTATGCTATGTTTTAGAACACATATAAAGGGACTTAGGATAGATATTTTAGGTTAAAGTTTACATCATGTTGATAAACATGATGTAAAATTTAAGCTAAATTATTTAAGCTAAGTCTTAGAATATACTTAAAGGAGACCTGAATAATAAGTGGACTTAATGTAAGTTGTTAACCTATGGTTTTATCATGTTGATAAACACAATAAAACTTTAGGTTAAAACTTTAATCTAAGTTTTAGGGCATAGGGACTTGTTAATATAAAACATAGTATAAATCTTTGGCCTAAGGATTATTGTATTGAAATAAATGTAATTGGAACCTTAGGATAAAGACTTAGATTAATTCTATTGCTGCAAATTTTAGACCACAAGATCATTTTATCATTAAATTTCAAATATCCTAAGTTTTTATTTCCCAAATGGGGGTCCCATTGAATTGTAATGAAAGTAATAAGCCTTATCAATGTTTTGAATCATATCCTATTATTTAAGTAAGATGATCGATGAAATTAAATTTGACAGCCTCATGGACATCAATAACAACCTCATGGGTGTTAAATTATGTTCACAAGATCATCAAATTTAAGTTCATGAAGTCCATAGGTCCATAGATCATGGATTTAACACACTCTATTTGATCATTTGGTCCTGATCAAGCATAGGCCATTGATCAAGATCTTAGTGGATGTATGTTATTGGTCCCTGTAATCATGAAGAGGATAAAGTTAGCTTATAGATCAACACATATGAATATTAGACTAAGTTAAAGGCCTAAGTATAAAAATAATAATAAAATGGGTCTCTTTGAATACTATAATCATAACCTAAGGTTTTAGCCTAAGGTTTCATTATATTAAGAAAATATAATAAACCTTAGGATAAAAACTTAGGTTGAGTCTAAGTATTAATGCACAAGATCCTTTCAACACTAAGATCAAATGCAAGAGTACCACATGGAAACCTCATGGGACACTTGAGCTTCTAACTTTGTTTGACCCTAGGGAGGGGTCCATGAAGCATCAATTAAGATCTGGGTTCCAAAAATGGTGACACTTATCATCCTTACAGGGCTTCTTAGGCTTTTGACATTTGAACATTACATTCGTTTCATTGGATCAGTTTGCACAAGAAGTCATGGGTCATTGATCATGATCCTAGATACTTACACATGATTGGCTCTTTTTGAATATTAAATCTGTAGTATAATTCTTATCTCAAGGTTCATTTTATTAATAAATATAATGAGACCTTGGGGTAAAACTTAGGCTAAGTCTATGTCTGATAAAGGGGGTCCTTTAATCTTGAGGATGATTACATGTCATTTGATCTTTGGTCCCACTTAAGCATGGATCATTAATAAAAATCTAGGGGCTTATGTAGGATTGGTCTGATAGATCAAGGCTTTGGATATATCAGGTCTCTTTCACTCCATTTGATCATCCTTCATGATGAAGTGAGAGCTATCAATTATATAAGGAGGCAAGATGTTTAATTTATGGCTTGGGTCACATAAGAACTTAGGCTAAATTTTTAAGACTAAGGTCTCGTTCATGTTGATAAACATGAATGGGGCCTTAGGACTAAGACTTTAGGCTAAGTATGTAACCAAGAGGACTATGTGATACAATGGGGCCAAGCTAGGAAAATAAAAGACCCTATAAACAAGAATGCTAAACTTTGTTAAAATAAAGAGAGAATAAAGGGGAAAACATAAAGGGACTAGGCAAGATTTTAGGCTAGGGTTTGGTCATGCTAAAAAATATGACCAAGACTTAGCATAAAATTAGGCTTAAATCTAAAGAAAATTTTAAAATATTCCCACCAAATTTTCTCCTACCAAATTTAAATTTGAACCAAGGGTCTAAGCTAGGGTTTTTTGAAGGAGGGTTTTAGAACATGAATCCAAATATGGAAGCTCATAGACCAAAGGCTAGTAAAATCCTAAATGAAGATAAATTTGTGAAAACTCCAGCATGATTTGTTAATAAGAGCTCCATAAAACCTAAAACTTAAGACATGAGTGCTAAATATTAGTAACATTAGGCAAGGTTAAAGAAAAAACATGAACATATGGGCTAATTTCATTAGGCATAGATGATCTTCAAATTCTAGTAATATGCAAAATATCAAGATTTTAGTACTAAGGTTCAAAGTATGCAAAAGGGTCCTTATTTTTCAAAAATGGGGGTCTGTTGACCTCAATAGTTCACCAAATGTTTAACTCTAAAATATGGATATGGGGAATCTAGGGTTAAATGGAGAAGAGATAACTTAGGGCATAATAATGTTAGATAATCTCTAAAGTAGGCTAATTGTTTACAAAACTCATATAAACATCTACTTAATTTATTATGCTGAGATGCTAAAGATAGAAAGTATAGCTATCCTGGATATTGAAATAATTATGAAAACATGATAATCAATTAGTTATATTGATAATAAAAAATTATATATAGAATTTGTAAAAATTAGACTACATATGGATTTTGGAACATTCACTTGATTCTATAAATTTGACTTCTATAGTCATGGATACTTGCATCAACTAAGGATGGTTACATTGATTCTATTGACTGACTTTGACACATGTCTAGTATAAAATACCTATTGAAAATGAATGCTACCACTAGGATGATTTTGGGTTATGTGTTGCCTTCACTTTACTACATTCAAATTTAGGTCATGGATTTTCATTCCTTGTCAAATATAAAAACCCTAGTTCTTTATTTTCATATTGGTTATGGGAAAAATCAATAAGTGGACACATAGTGTCGAATTTACCCAAATACTCCTCTGTCAATAATCAATACCTATATATTTAATACTCCGAAGAGGTCATCAGACTTATGTAGTTATCCTTTACGTGTTGGCTTGAGTTTGAATCATATAATGAGTGACAATCAATTACAATAATGACTTAGTTTGTACCTTGGAAAATATATCTCATACAATACTCCTTCAGTAATTCATACCTATAGATGTGTTGTCCATATGACTGATATGGAAATGGGATAAAGTAGGGAAACTTTTTCTCATTTTAGTTCTTGATATAATGCTTTTGGTAAGTTTGCTTTTTAGTTTCTAGATGTTTCTAGGTGAGGAATGAATGAGGGTTGATGTTGTATTTATACCAATCCCTTTTTAGAATATATCACATAAAACAACTGAAGATGACCATAGGAATATGTTTCATTTGAAAATTAGATGAATTTAGGGCAGTATAAACTTGTGTTGGGGTAAGACACATCTACATATGCATATATCTGGGATATAAATATATGGAAAGTTATAAAATAGGTGTAATTCTCAAACTTTTATATATGGAAAATAATCAGGGTTATAACTTTTGGAGTAGGATAGAAGGTATGAGTCATTAGAATAACATTGGTTAGACTAAGAGATAAGAAATGAAGCATAAAAAGATAATGTATGTGATCCTTTTGGTAACAAAATGGTATATAATATGAAGGTACATCAATGATGTATATTTTCCAAGTGTACAAGACTGAGGTCATATATAATTCATAAATAGTTTCTAGAACAAGTTAGAAGGAAACACCATTTACTTACACATAGGTGTACTCTTTCCTTGATCTTAAAACATTTTCAAATTTTTATTTCAGATTTTAGATTTCACATATGGCCATTGACTATCACATTTTCATTTCACATTTTCATGGAGTAAAGATGTACATTTGGGGCCCTATCCCAAAGATAAGTGTGTTGTACACAACCAAGTATACTTTTTCCTTTCACTCTAGTATTTGTAATTTAATTTAATAATAAAATATAAGGGGGCATTTTTAAATATCAAAATATGGTATTATACACTTAATAATGTCACTTTTAACCTACTTTCATTATACATGCTTTTTATGAGTTTAGTCCACCCATTTTAATTTTAATCACCTACATGAAGATCTCAATCTATGCAAAAATAGTCAAATGTCTTACTCAAACTTATCTAGATCATCATATCTAAATTCATGTCTCCTAGACACTAATGAAATTATTAGATAGTTTTGTTAAAGAAATTGCCCTGAGGGTGATAATTCTAACCCTCACTCAATAATGAATATTTTTCAAAATTGAATAATTCCTATGAGTTGGCCCATTTTCCTAGTGTTTTAGCAGTGTGATAAATTACCTATAAGGACTTGTATAAACACAAATAAAACCCACAATTATTACTCAATTAAAATTGTCTATCAAATGTGTATACATTAATGCATGTTTAGTAAATATTCATTATTCTTCCCAAATTAAAAATCAACCACTAGAAGATCCATCAATGAAGTCTAAAGCAAACTAAAACAAGTCAAGATTGAATATTATGAAGTATCAAAATATAAATTCTATGTTCATTCATATAGAAAAGGATCACAATTATAAATTTACATTAAGGGGAATAACTGCATATGGCTTTACATCCCTCTTCAGAGTATTGGATACATAGGCAATGATAAATCATCAATTAAGGTCATTGTGGTTAGTGTGTCCTATTACACATCCAAATTTTTCATAGGTTTCTATCCTTCACAAGTGAACATAGGGTTTTGAGGAGAAGAAGACATATTTTTAGAGTTGTGCATATAATTAGGTGACAATATCACACCCACAAAGGTATTAAAAGCATGTACAACTAAATGTCAACCACAAAGAACAAAATTAACCATGATAGTAAAATACACCTCAATTAATAATATTTATGATTTCAACCAAGTCTAATGTTAGTGATATTATGCACACAAACAATCAGTTACAAATTAGAGTGATTCTTAGCCCAAGTTCTAACCTTTTTCCACTGTCAAAAGTCAATCACATTTAGCTAGTGAACTTCAAAAGTTGAGTCTATTGATCTCTTAAGTTCCTTATATATTTAGAACATGCCACTTGTCGAATATATTTTATTAATTTATATTTTGATGCATGCTTACTTCCATACTTTACAATCTAAATACATTCAAGTTTATACCTCAATTAGGGTTGTTAAATCTAAATTAAGCTAAAATACTTCAAATAATTTGTGTTATAAATAGGTTTTCTGATTTGGGCCATGATATAATAAATTTAAGTGTATGATTAATATGCCTCACACAATAATAATGTAATAAATATATAACAAATCATATTACTCCCTGTATGAATGAAAGATATATAAATAACATGTGATATCAATAAAGGATTCCCCATGTTTGTATAGTATATAATAAGTTTAGTATTAGTCGATTAAGTTATAATAATGCAAATTAAACTTAAATGTTCTTGTCTAAAATATATGCTTGATAATATTTATAGCAACATATGGAATTAATAAAATCACAGTGTGTGATATAGATGATGGAACCATAAAACATAACAAACACATGATGGAAAAAAATATAAAAATAATCATGTAACATATTTCGCATGAAGTGAAAACTTTAGATTTTGATAATTTGTGAACCACATAAAATTAAAGGAATGATAAATAAAAGATAATCACACCCAAAAAAAAATCAAGGAAGACACATCAAACACAAAAATAAATATGACAAACCCACTAAATACTAGTCAAACATTGAGTAGGAATACAAATCAATGAATAAAAATGAAACATGTATTAATCATATCGCACACAATTAAAATCACATTAAAAATGAATAAATAAAGGAAACAATGTATCCAAACATAGTTAAAAAACGTAATACATTAATAGAAACATCATAACATGTAGATGAATATATATGAAAACACAAAGTATAAATGGGCACATATGAAAATAAATGTACAATAAAGAATATAAGATCACAAGAAACCAAATATGAAAAATATAATAAATAAATAAAAACCTAAAAATATGATACCAATAGATGCCCCAATAGTTCCATTTAGTGATCACAATATGTGCCCCTAACCTTTTGTGAAACCAAAATCATGATCACATATTTATTTTACATATTAACCTACATCTATTTTAGTAGTGACATTAGTAAAATCTATATAAAAATAATTTTAATATAAATTAAATGAATATATCACTCATAAGGAACATAAGATGTGATCCATAAGCATGAAACATCACATATATTAAGGCATGTATAACACCATAAGAGCTCAAATTAATCTAATACATCGTAAAAATAAAGAGTGTTCAGGTTCTAATATAATAGATTGGTTGATGAAGCTAAACAATGTTTTCACGAGGTCCATTATAATGATCATAAGATATGGGAGTTGAATCAATAATACCATTAGTGATTAGTATAAAGTGTTGTGAAACACATGAGGGAATATATAATTTTAATTTATCACATTAATAATATCATATCTCAATGACTAATGTCTCATAAAATTATTTTCTTTATGGTCATATGTTTTTATTAGATACATAATATGTGATGATACCACCCATATTATAATATTATTAAACACAATATTACCTTATGCATCTTTTATTTAGGTAGGAATTGTAATAACTATTTTTTTTTTACTTTTGTGTACAACTTCATCCTTAGCTTATTCTTGTGGAAAACTAGCATTATTTGGATTGTAACCATTTGACCTTAATGTCTAAACTTGAAACATAGATGTATAATAGAATATATTTCTTTTATTTGATGTATCCATGCTTATCCAAAAAAATAATTGTAAGATATAGTATCGAGAACCACATAAAATAAGATTTGAATTATCATTGGACTTACTTTAATAGGAAATATATTATACCTTAGAGGGCTCACTCATAATACTATCATATATTTTGATAGCTATTATAGTGCATACTAAACCCTCAATACTAAGACTGAGGATATAAATAAATTATTTAGTATATATATTCTAGATTATGTTATAAATGATTATGCCATTTTTATCATACCATTTGTTAATGTTCTAATAAATAGAATTTCATCATATGTACTATCAAACATAATGTCTTTTACAATAAAAAATAATTTGAATATATTTTTTATTTTTCTTGATTGAACCACCTTGTATAATAAAATAATTGATTGAGTGTTTTTAATAGTCCATTGGCAGATTTTTATACTTTGGTTTCTCTACCATATATAGATTTTCATTTCTATTTTATTATTCTTGTGACTTAGTGAATATATTTAAGTTTATTAGTGAGATCTTGGATTTGATTCTTCAAATAAATGCAATATTTTTTGGAATGTCCTTATAATCTATGATATTTACAAAATGCACTAAAGTCATAAGATTTAAACAAGGATATTAAATGACCCAAAACCCTTAATATAGTTAAGGTAATATAGGTAATCATATTGCATTCTGTTAATTTATCTAAGATTATTTTTCATTATCATTAAGCTTAGTAATAAGTATATGTCATGTTTTTTAGTGAAGCTGAGACTACGAGATGATTTCTATATAAAATTTATTTCATTTCTATGATGATCTATGTTTAAATACTAACATCATTGCTTATATTATTGAATACTAGCTTGTTTTGAAATGTATAAGCATTGAGTTAATATATAAGTTTATTTTCATCTAAGATCTTGATTTCAAATTCTATAATAAAAAAACAAAGATCATCAAAAATAATTATTAAAAATTAATAAAAAAAATTATTTAATAAATGGAATAAAATTATAAAAAAATAAGAATTTAATCTCATTATTAAGAGCTCATAACTCATCTTGGTAAACATAGTCTTAAAACTAGACACATAATCTCTAGTGTACTCATTATATTCATGTATAATCTAAGTCTATAAATTTAATATTTATAGGAATATTGATTCAAAATGACCAAACAAATTTAAAATTATATTTGGAACACAATGTATGTAATGGCATGGTAAAACATTGAACCAATCAAGTGTATAATCCATCAAGCTTGTTAGAAATAATGTTGTTTGATTTTTTTATAATCACGAACCACATCAATGAAAGAGGCATAGAAGGCCTAAATTAATGTGCATATATCCATTTACATTGAATAATTTTAATTTTGGAGATACAAATAATAATAAAAATATGTATATAATCACTTAAGCTAATGGGTTTAAGATAATATCATTATAAGTGAACTTAATTTTTATATTTTGAGCTTGAAAAATGATTTTGATTTGACTTTTCAAGCCACATACTATATGTATCATAGTATGCATTTTAATTTCTCTTTTATTAGTCTTTATGACTTAAAAAATGTTATACTTTTGTTTGTCTACTATGTAGGCATTTTCATTACTCATTTATTAGCCTTTATGACTTAGTGGATCTATTGATATATTTCATTCAATACTTGTTCCACTCAATTGAATTTGGTTATTATCAATAAGATATTGGATTTGATGCTTCAAATAAAAGTAATTTTTTTTGGAATGTCCTTATTATCTATGATAGTTTCATAATGCACTAGAGTCATAAGATTCTTGTAGGGGTATTGAAGGACCCTACTCTTTTACTAGAGGTAAGGTAATTGTATTCAAGTAATTTATCTATGATTTATTTATGGATATCATTAGACTTATTTAAAATCATATTCCCCATTTTTTGAGTGAATTTGAACCTTTGAGATGGTTTTTATATAAAATTGACTTCATTTCTATGAATAATTTGGGTTCAAATACTACCATCATTATTTCTATTATTGAATCTTGGCTTGTTTTGAAATGTGGAAGCATTGGGAGCATATATAAGTTTATTTACATCTAAAAAATTGATTTCAAAAGATATATTATAAAGTTAGGGACCATCAAAATAATTATAAGAAATAAACATAATATTTTCTTTCATAAATGGAATAAAATATTAAAAAAACTAGGAATTGAATGTCATTAGTATGTAGATCCTAACTCATCTTGGTAACCATAGTCTTGAACCTAAGTATATAACCTCTAATTTACACATTGGATTCTTATCTAAGTTGAGATAAGTATATGAATGTATCCATTTGAACAATATTTACTTAAAATGTGCAAAAAAATTCTAAACTGTAGTCTTAAAATAATGTATGGAATGACATGGTAAAAAATTGAACCAATCTATCATAACCTCACTAGTTGACACATTTATATAATTGATGGATAAAGTCCAATATATTTCAAGTGGGGCATACATTTGTTATGTCTAAAATGATAAGTAGTTTTTATACTTATGCATATATATGTATATGCTCTAAAGTTGGGCCCATTGAGTTGTTAGCTTGGGCAATATAACCTTGGAATTGTTTCTTAGGCCCTTAAGCTTGCATTGGTTATTTGTGAAATTTTATGAAAGCTTATAATATTTGTTGATGCTTTAACATGTATAAACAAAGGATATTTTTATTTGTTTTAAGTCTTAGTGTATTGGCATGAGTAAATAACAGAATTTTTAAAATATTTTGAAGTTTTAGTAAGTGATGGTAAAAGGGATTAATGTCTAGGTTGCAGCCTCTTGTGGTAAGAAGGTTTTGGACCATGATGTGGTCACGATCTTGGCACGACATTGGATTTAGTTGATATAAAATCATTTATTTTAGGGTTTTTGATGGATGACATTTGATTGTTTATCATTTGGTCATTGACTTCGAAGTAGAAAAAGGAAGAATTAAGAGAGTATGGATAAAATGGGGGTTTTAGGCCTATGTTTGCCACTGCCATGATGGGGTGTGGAAAGATAATGGTAGGAGAGAAATGGGAAGAAAATGGAGAGTTGTGTGTATGGGTTAATGGTAGAAGGAGGTGACATAAAGTTGGTAATGTTGGCAGAAATAAAAGGGTGAAAAGTTTGGCATGCTGCTACTATTAGATGTGACACCATTCTAAAGAAAAAACAAACTCTTCATATATTTTAATAGGCATGCGTTTTAATTTTTTTGGATGAAATTATGAAATTTAAATACTTTATTAATAATTTCAAGTTTTATATAGAACCCTACTAGGTATAATCTCATGTGGGAATAGTTTTGTATACCCACACGGGCCTATGCCACAGCCAAGATAGTAGTAGGGTTTGAGCATGAAGTTTTTGTGTGGAAATTTTCTTGTTTATTGTGTTATAAAGAAAAAAAAAGTGTAACCCTATACAATGCTTTTGTTCATTGATTGATTAATATGTTGGTTTTTGATAATGGATCTGGGTTGTATGATTTTAGGATTCTTTTTTTATTACTATATATTTCATGTTGAAGGTGATGATATGTAATCTATATGTTTTTTTTTATGATCTAGAAACAATAGTAAATTATCCTAAATTTGGCACCACCTATTTATAATAGAAAATGTTACTGTTGTAAGAAATTCTACTACCCTGATTTTGTAGTGAATCTGGGTCACTATGTTGATAGACTATTATGTATGTTTTAATTGTCCAAATTGAAAAAAATTCATTTTGTGGTGATCCATCAATGTATAACCTTAAAAACTATGTTGACATGAATTATTGTTATGGATTGTTAAACTAAATCACTTTATTGTATGATATATTACTGCTAGGTTATTAAAATATGTGAAATGTATCTACTTAGTTTGGCAGGCTACATTATGAAATCATGATGGCAATTGATCTTTACCAAAGAGGGAAAAAGTTGCTATTTATATATTACTTTTTGAATGACTTATTTGAACCTTAAACTTAGGTTTAAAAACCCATGTTTACTATTGGGAAGAGTTATGGACTGTTATCTTTGAGTTTGAGTTTTGGATGTATTCCCAAAACTATTCAAAAACAATATCCCAAACAAATAATTTTTGATCACCCTATTGTGGAAGACAAATTTTGATCTACTGGTTGTCTTTTTGCATATGACATTTGATTATTTATGAATTAATAAAATGTTATAAAAGTAAAGGAATCATTATTTTGTACGATTGGATCGTTGTTCTTGAAAGGCTTATTATTAACTTAGTGTTCATACACCCAACCTATTGAGTGAAGTGTGGATTGACTTTGTTATTATGTGAACTTACTGCTATGAGATATTATTATTAGTAAAAACAATTTGTATGCTTTGTAACACATTTATTGCAAGAATATCTTAGTTATTTTATGCATTTTAACTATTTTATCCTACATTGGATGTTGTATTCATTAAGAGAGAAATTTAATTGATTTAAGTAACATAACAGCTAAACTAGAAGAGATTTTGGAATAGTCTTTGTTGTTGTAGACCATTCCATGCTTGTTATGTGCATTACTGATGTTATCTTACAAGAGATATTGAGTATACATTACCATGATTGTTTTGGGGGTTTGTACAATATTTTCATTGATGATTACCTTTTTTAAAAAGTAAAGTTACAACAAAAAGTATTATGAGGCTGCTTAAATTTATTTTATGTGAAATTAATTTAGTTGGATTGTTTTTCTCTTTTTGAACTTGATTATTAAAAGAGAATTTGAATTTCACAATATTGACTAAAAGGAAATTCACATTGCCATTTTTATGCTAACACATTTATTGCATCCTTTCCTTTGAAAGGGTTATGATATAGTTGGTCTTACTTTTATGAAATTGATTAATTTATTCTCTTTATCACATGATTAAAATGTTGTGTTCACCAATGATAACCCCAAATAGAATTTGAGACGATAAAGTAAAATTATTGATTTTAATTATATTAAATTAATATTGTAGTTTGATTTATTTCTTAGAGGTTACCTTGTTTCTAATATAATACTTGTATGGTAGTATAATTTATTTCCTTGTACACATATGATCTAGATTATATATGATAGAACTATCATCCATTTGAGGATTGTTCAAATTACTTGTATCAGTCTTAATCTTTTGATATTAAGACATGCAAGTGTGGATTATTGTATGCAAACAATATTTTTTTATTTCTACAGTATCTTGTTTTATGCTCATAATAGACATCCTTATATATTAAGGTTATTCTGATACATTACAGTTGAATGCTAGAGTGACATTATCCATAAGCATGTTAAGTTACCAGTAGAATAAATTAGGTTGTAAGAGTTGGTTATGCTATTCTCCTTTTTATTGGTCTTAGAAATGAGATGCTTGGGGTCATTATTTTATATGTCATGGACTTGAACTTATGTAAACTTATTGGTTAAGAAATCAATTGTAATATATATATATAGGCTATGCCAAGATATTCTAACAAGTGTTGTAAAAAATTATTATAGACATATTGTGTTATGGTATGGTGGAACTTGTTATCATGTTAATATTGCGGTTATTCATATTGTAGATTTTAGGAAATTTCAAGTTAATAAATGATTTATTCTTGACTTATGATTGCATGAAATAAACCAAGATAAAGTGGTTATTAGCATGAATTTTGGGTTGAAGATTCAAATCTTAATGTGTTATCTAATTTTGGAAAATTACTCTTTTTGATGCATGGTTGACCATGTGCAATCAACATGTGATGTGGCAGCTGACTATCCATAATTATACCCCATAACTAGCCTAGTTCATGAAGTTGCAAATGGCCTAATGGCTAAACTAGTAATTTAAAAAGTTATTATTCATAATGGTTAAATCATTTACTATTCTTATTATAAGGAGTTGAAATCACCATTTAGTTTCGGGATCCTAAGGTCAGGTATTAACTATATAATCTTGACTTGGTAGTACTATTGTTGGTGGTTCATCATAATTTTGGTATTCATTTTATATTGGGTGATAGTCCCAAATGGATGAGTTCTTGCTTGTATGATGAGATTTTTAAGGATGTTATGTTCATTTTTGGCATATGCATTACTGCACTATTAATGTTAAATAATTTATGTTGGAAAATAGGAATGTGATTATCTAATTCTCATGATAATGACTTTCTATATGTTGGAGGTATATGTGATATGGTGGTATTTTTCATGCGAAGGAATTTGGGTGCAATGATCCCTAAGACAATAGATCATGGTACAATGATCTAATGGGGGTAGAAATAGAACTAGTCTTCACTTATGCAATCATAAAGGTTATATGTTTTAAATTTTTATGTTAAATCACCTCGATAGCAGTTCAGTGATAACTATTTGTTGATCTTGAAATATTGTAAAGTTTGCTTAAGAAAAATCTTGGTATGATGATACCTAGGTTCTTATTTTATGACCTATCATGATTTTTATGGTACTCCCTTATTATCATATTTGTATGCTTAATAAATGGATAGTAAGATAATTCTATACTATGCTAAATATTATCCTTTGGGAATTTAACCTTGTCTATTGGACTATATTAGATATTGATTATGTCATTAAGGATACTTGAGGCATGGATGAATCCTTCCATCCTCTTAAATTACCAAGCCATAACTACTTAGGGTCATCAGATACTTAGATAGGGCTGAGGATCCCTAGGTGGCCTGATAAGGAAGATGAATGCCTTCCATAAGGTTCAAAGGTTATCAATGTAGACAGACACATTTATACTCCTCGAATGGTATACCATCTTCTAGGCAACATTTTTCTCCATGGAATCATCTAGAGATGTTCATTTTATATACGTGCCTATATGACCCAATATTCTTATGGGTTATCTAATCATATTGTGTAGACCCATGTTGATGTGGCTTGCATCATAAGGTTGTGTAGTAGGCTCTACACACAGTTCTACTATTTACTCTGTATAGTAATTAACAAAAAAATTTGAGGTTGTTTCATCTGGTATCAAAGCCTATGATATAAGTATTATCAATAATAATGTTTATTTCTCTCACTCCTTAAAAATTAAGATCAATATTAATTCAATTTATAACTAAATCAAGTTGTACTTTTTATTGGGGTCCTATCAATTTTTGTTCCTAGAGATGTTTAAAAATTACAATATGTCTGAAGTGTTATTCCATGACTCTCAAAAAAAAAGATATAGTCAGTTATGGTGGTGCTCATGTTGAGAAAATACAAGGTAATGGGTGGCCTAATAAGAAGGAAGTAGTACTCAATGTGAGTTAAAAACATGAGAAGCCATTCAAGGCATGATTAGAAAATAGGAACATGAGTTGAATAATCTTGAGAATGTTTTCTTGGATATTTTCCCCAATCTAAAATTGGTTAAGAAAATGGACTTGGGATATAGAAAGGGTGTAGATTGTGGTTGACCCAAACATCAAGGAGCTCAATGAATTCCCACCACCTACTTATATGGGTGAAAAAGATAATGATTTAGCTAATGCATGATTGCATGTACACATAAGTATATCAACCTACAAGGTATGGTAGATAATGTGAATAAGATGGTGTTGTTACATAACAATGGTCTAGTGGAAGTATAAATTATTTCAATGGCCATTGCTCTTTACCTTATCCCTATTTGGGTTAACCCTTCCCAATTTTGGTTGTATCTAGGCAAACCTCTCTTATCGACCATTGCCTTGTATGGGTGATTCTTGTCAGGGGATCTATAGCTCTACCAATTAGAGCACAATTGATTACTTTCTTATATGCAATTAAACACAGAATTATACCAGAATGATAAAATAGCTAGAAACTTGAGACAGCAAAGAATTTGAGAGACAATACACACTCTTGTATTAAATACTACTAGAAGAAAATACAATAAGGAAGATGCCACTTCTTCCTCCACCTCAAAGGCTTGCCACACCTCAAGACCTTCTTCCCTCTCTCTCTTGCTCAACACAACAACTCTAAATCCTGAGTTGCTATCCCTCCTTGAATGCTTCAGCTGATCTCCTTGACATTGCTAGCTTCAATGCTATTACTTGCCTTCTTGATTCTACATACAATACATGCCTTATGGGTCTATAAATAAGATCCCATGCTTATAAAAATAGAACTCAAGTTACAATAATTAGACACGCAGCTCATGACTATAATTAATCACTTGGCATGCAAACACTTGCTTTGCTTAACTGACTGTTTGTCAACATCAGTTCCAAAAATACACAGGCGACCGATGCCGGTCCCTGCTGGTCTGGTGCTGCCGACGTCAGCCGACTCCCTGCCATCGTTGGTCTCTTTCTCCACTGCATCTGACCAACGTCAGTCATACTGCCAACGCCGGTGGATCTGGTTCTTCAGCAACCTTCCTCTTGTGTCTGCAAATAGTTGAAGCTTTTAGCTCCACACCATAACAATCTCCCACTTGGAGATAAAAAACTGTAACCTATACCTGTACCTGTACATCATCTATTTTGTTCCTTAGGCTCTGTATCCCTCTTCAACGTCACTCTTGAAGACCAACCACCACGCAAACCTGTGATGTAATACCTATCTCTTATGCCACAAGAATTTTCCTGCTCCCAAATTTTCCATGACATACTTCTGAACCAACTCTACCCTTAGCTTAGAAAACTCCCTGTATATGAAACCCTGAAACAAGTAACACAATACAGTAATAGGATAATGTAGTTAATATTATCCAACCTGGTAAAGATAAAATACAATGGTCAAACCTCCATTGTTCTGCAGCCTAATCAAGACCATATACCATAGCCTTCTGTCTCATGTGTCCATCCACTCTTTTCTCTAAAACGGGAATCCATCCCTCTATCCAGTGCTTCCTTTCAACTGACAACACTTCCAAAAAATACCTGTTTGGTTCTCCAAGGACTCACACTCCTCATCCATGCCAACCTCCCACTGTTTCTAGATTCTACCTGCATTGCTTCTTCCATCTTCCTAGTTCATGACTATCAGTAAGCAATATAAAGAAGGTGAACAATGAATATGAGGTTCACATACCTTTCCTAACCTCCACATGGGTGTTTGAGACTTAGTGATTCACCCAGCATCTGTTCTAGTGACCGATATAGGCGATCTCCTAGTCTGCTCTCGACCGATGTCAGTTCCCTGCACTGACCCTGACTATCAACGCCGTTTCCCTAGCCAACGTCAGCGTCCCTCCTGCCGATGTCGATCCTTATGACCGACGTCAGACTTCTCCTGTCTGACATACCGACCTTATTGGTCTGCACATGACTGATGTCGATATCTGGATGACTGACGTCAGTGCCAAGCTATCGACATCGGTGTCTGTGTTCCTGTAAGTGATGAAATTTTCATCCACGAGCTCTTCTTGGATCATACCTCTGTCCATGCTACCCTGCTCAGATTTATTCAGCTCCTGTGACTGATCTCTATCCTTCATCTCCTCCATAAACACCAAGGCTTCTTTGTTCTTGTCAAGAACATCAAATTTCCTCTTTTTGCAATGAACTATATCTGTGCTTTCCAAATTTGAACACATACCTTTTGAGTCAAGAACTTCCATTCCCTTCTTATTCTTATGACCAAGCCTATTAGGCCACATCTTCAAATCTACACCAGAAGTAGAATCAATAATACAAGTAGATAGATAAAGAGTATCTACTTTCTTACCTCTTGCTAGAATAAGTGCTCCCTTGGTGACCTTCCAAGAATCCGCTGTGAGGGTTATTGTGCATCCCTCATCTCCCAACCTTCCTACAGAAATTAGACTCTGCTTCAGAATTGGAACATGCATGACCTCTTTCAACACCCATGTGTTGTCAATCTGCAATCTCAGCTGCACTTTTTCTTTGCCAACTATTTGACAAGGCGTACCATCCCCTAAATAGAGCACTCCAAAATCTCCCTGTTCATACTCATAGAAGAAATCTATGTTTGGGGATGCATGAAAAGATGAACTAGAATCTAAAATCCATGATCCTACCTGACTATCCAAAGAAAGTATGAGAGCATCCTGCATCACAAAATTTGCATCCTTTGCTTCTTCAGTACTTGCATGTTGATTCTCTTTATCTCTCAACCAACACTCCTTCTTTGTATGTCCTTTCTTTCCACAAAACCAGCAGGTAATACCTTTGGACTCGGATCTCCTTCCCGACCTTGATTTCCCTTGCTCAACCTTCTCCCCTTGCCTTCCCCTACTTTCTACACTTAGAGCATTCCCTGATGATTCACCTGTGCTTCTCCTGCGTATTTCTTTATTCAAGATCACACTCACAACATCATCAACTTTTAAGATTTTAGAAGCAGATGCAAAATTACTTACTACCATAACCAAACCATCCCAACTTTCAGGCAAAGAACATAAAATCAAGAGAGCCTTTACCTCATCATCAAAAACAATATTGACTGAAGCTAGTTGGTTTACCAAACCATGGAAATCACTGAGATGAGTTTGTACCGATCCACTTTCCTGCATTTGCAAAGTAAATAGCTGCTTCATAAGATATACCTTATTAGAAGCCGAGGGCTTTTCATATAAATTTTCCAAGGACTTTATCACCTCTTCCGTTTTCTTGCACTGTGATAAGCTGGAAATCATAGACGATGAAAGGCTCAACCTTATGGAACTGAGAGCCTTCCGATCAAGAATGTTCCATTCTTCATCCTTCATATCTATGGGCTTGCATGCAACCCCACCCAATGGTAAGTACAAATCCTTCTGATATAGATAGTCCTCAATCTGCATCCTCCAATGTTGATAATTCTTGCCGTTAAACTTCTCCATTCGTAGCCTACTTTCTTCTGCCATTGCTGAACTCCCACTCAATCAAAAAACCCTATGAATGACCTATAATCAAAAACAATACCCTGCTTCCTGCAAACTGTAGCTCTGATACCACTTGTCAGGGGATCTATAGCTCTACCAATTAGAGCACAATTGATTACTTTCTTATATGCAATTAAACATGGAATTATACCAGAATGATAAAGTAGCTAGAAACTTGAGACAACAAAGAATTTGAGAGACAATACACACTCTTGTATTAAATATTACTAGAATAAAATACAATAAGGAAGATGCCACTTCTTCCTCCACCTCAAAGGCTTGCCACACCTCAAGACCTTCTTCCCTCTCTCTCTTGCTCAACACAACAACTCTAAAGCCTGAGTTGTTATCCCTCCTTGAATGCTTCAGCTGATCTCCTTGACCTTGCTAGCTTCAATGCTATTACTTGCCTTCTTGATTCTACATACAATACATGCCTTATGGGTCTATAAATAAGATCCCATGCTTACAAAAATAGAACTCAAGTTACAATAATTAGACACGCAGCTCGTGACTATAATTAGTCGCTTGGCATGCAAACACTTGCTTTGCTTAACTGACTGTTCGTCAACAGCAGTTCCAAAAATACACAGGTGACAGACGCCGGTCCCTGCTGGTCTAGTGCTACCAACGTCGGCTGACTCCCTGCCATCACCGGTCTCTTTCTCCACTGCATCTGACCGACGTCGATCATACTGCCGACGCCGATGGATCTGGTTCTTCAGCAACCTTCCTCTTGTGTCTGCAAATAGTTGAAGCTTTTAGCTCCACACCATAACAATTCAATGGGAGATAAGTGATAAAGGCTTCACTCTTATGATTAAGGGAAATAGTGTCTGTATATATTAATGGGTTGTATAGGAAAACCATCACTAGGTTATTAGAGCATTATGACCTAAGGAAGACCAAGGGTTTATCTCAAACCTAGAAGGCTAAATTGGGTGAGAGGAGTTGATATTATTGGGTAAGTCAGTTGAGCCTGAACTTTCCACTTGTAGAGGAAGTGTTTTGATCTATTGATAACTATTACCTTTTAATTCACCCTTATTCATTTTTTTCATGAACCTTCCCTAAGTGAAAGTCAATCCACCATCTTACATTATTGATCATATGTTTATTTCTTAAGTTGGTTCTTTGTTTTGAAATTTTATTTGCTTGTCTTCATATGTGTGAAATTATTGAAGAATTGAACCTTCAAACTTGAACTCTTTTCAATGTTCAAGAGTTCAATGGTTCAAGAGTTCAACAGTTCAATGTTTCTCAAGATTCATGAACTGCTGGTCCCTTTGTGTAGCTCAATTTGTATCTTTGAACCTTTGCGTTGAACCTCATTTCAAGAGTTCAAAGGTTCAATGGTTCAAAGGTTCAACATTCCATGACTTTAGTCCCACCTTTCCCAAAGTCTTTTAAGTTAAAATTTGTGGAATATTTTAAAAGAAGTAAATTATTTAGAGGGAAATATATCTAGAAAATTTTATAAAACGAAAAGTTCTAATTTTAAAAGGTTATGAGTAATCATTACACTTTAAGGTCATGTGTCAAAACTACTTACAATTAATGCACCTATCAGAATTTGCATCCTATCAAGCAAGTTTAGCACAAGTTAATTGATCCAGTAATTATTTGACCTGATTTCGTTCCTTTATCAAAAAAAAAAGCCTTTTTCAATAGGTAAACACATAGGTTTATGCAAAGGAGAATAACACTAGAGCTATAAGATTATTATTGCATAGTTTCATAGTAATTTCTGATTTATTGAAGGTGAGTTCAACTTTTCCTATAAGCTGATTCCATTAATTTATTGGAAAGGAGAATAATTTTGAGTTTATGGTATTATTTAAGAAGTTCAAATCATTTTTCATTATATCCTCCAATCTGTAGCCATGAAATCTCCTTGTCTTGGTTACGAACATGGTCCTGGTCTTGTTTGTTCTCTTCCTAAATTTGGGGATACTTCTCTAGCTCAATATGATTTAGAGGATTTTAAGGAGAGGGTTAAAAATCTTATGTCAACTCCTATGATGGAGAAAATAGTGGAAAGTGGTTTATTTGAAGCTGGAACCTTTCCCATGGTAGTACAATGCCCTGAATTAGTTCTAGAATGTATGAGTAGATATGACCCCCAAAATAGGTGTTTCAAAAATATGGATGGAAATGTGTTACTACTTATCAATAGACAAACCCTAATGGATGTGATGAAAATTCTACCCAAGGATCCATTTTTTGATCTTAATATTACTTCCTCTTATGGTCATTTTTCATTAAAGAAAGCAAACTATAGGAGTGTAATTGTGAGAAATTGGTTACTAAAATTTCAAAAAGGAGGTTCAAGACTACCCAAACCACTAACAAGAGATCACATGATACCGAAAGTAAAGGATATTATGTTGTTGCTACATAGGCTAAAGGGTAACTCCTAAGCATTTTATTGGGAGGACTGGATGTACTTCTTCATTCAGGTGATCCTCTAAGGAGAACGATATTTGGATTGGGTGGAAATCATATCCAAATGTTTATATGTCTTCATATCTCTTTTACTATTTAGCATCTACAAGAGAATGGAGAGGGTTGCCTCATGCATCCTTAGTTGAAGACAGAAGAATTTATGATTATTACCCACATTTGTAGATGCAAAGTTGTTATGAAAACTATGGAAGGGTTAATGATGTTTTTACTTGTAAGATGACTTATGAATTGGTAGGCAATGTTAATAAGAGAATGTCTAATGAAGCCATAAAACTGATCAATAGTTATGGTAGTTTCTTCATTCAATTTTCCAAATTTACTTATATCAAAGTTTGTGGTTTTGACGGTGAACCAGTGAAGCTGCCTAGATATGCTTTTGACCATTTTGTATTGATATAAGTTTGTAGGTAGCTAGCCCATGTAGATAAGAAATTTCTAATGAAGAAATAATCCAGTATATCTTTTCCTATTGAAATGGGACACTATTCATGCCAACCAATTTTTGATGCCTTAAATTTAGAGGTGGACCTAAAAAATTTCAACCTTCAGTAATAAAATGTCAGACCCCAGTTTGACAGCAAAGGTTTTGATAGGGACAATCTAGATTTTGGAATGGGATTTTCACACATTCCCTAGATTGAAGACTATTGGGAGGATTGTCTAGATGAATTTGAAGTTAGAAGAAATATTTGGTGCAGGTTCTCCTTAGGGAAAATAGTTACACTCAATCTAAGTATGAATATCTCTAGAATAATTGATGATGAAGAACAAGTGGTTGATCCTCATTTTGAATAATTAAAACAACTACCTATTCCAGAAGTTGATTGAAATAAAGATGAAGAGGATCAGATTAAAGTTAAAACTCTCCTAGTGATAAGGAGAACTGAGAAATCGTTAAGGGGTTGTAGACTGAAGGAGGTTCAAAATGAAGATTCCTAGTGATGTGCACCAATTGGTGAATCACCATCTCCAATAAGCTCTTCTAATCAGCTTATTACTATTTGTGACGTAGGTACTCACAAGCCAAAAATTGGAAAGGGTTTTGTTATCAAAAAGTCCAATAAAACCCTTACAACTATTCTACCTCCTCATATTACCAAACTAAGGACTAAAAGTAAGAAGAAGAAGAAGAAGATCTCAGAAATAATAGTTATGAACTTGAATTTTGAAGAATATTTAGGGGAAGCAATAGGTAGTAAAGGATTTGATTCACTAATGATAGAAGAGACTAATATGAACCAACAAGCAGAAGTTGCTTCAGATTTTGCTGACTTGATGATGATATCAAATGTGCCTTCTAGACAATTGAGCCTTGGTAAAGAAGTTCTAGCCCTTGCACCAAAATGGTTAGAAATCTCAATTAGTGATAAAAGAAAAATAGTTTCTTTTCATTACCATTGGAGGACATGGTTAACAAGTGCTTGGGAAATACCCCTAAATCTAAAAGGTTGAAAACCACATCCAGGGTGGACATTAACCCTAATACAGGGAATTAGAGTGTAGAAATAGCCTAGTTGAGAACTGATGAAGAAGTTTAGGACCCCATAGTTTAGGACTTCACAATAGAGAGAATAGACCTTGGGGCTACATCACATGCCATAAATGTGCACCATTTAGAGGCATCCACAAAAAAGATAGTCAATCATGCCTAGAAGGATGAACAAGATAAGAGGGAGTTGAAACAAAATTTACAATCAATGGCAGAATATATTGAGGCCATTCATAATCCAAATCCACAACCCATTTCTCAAATACCTCTATCTTTTGACCCCAAATCTCTAGTCAACCAAAAAATGCTAGATTAGATACATAGGAACAAAATGGTGACTAGAGTGTTTGATGATTGGTTGGATGGTATCATCTAGAAAGGTATAAAATACATTAATGAATTGAAAAATATATATGATGAAACTATGGATACTATCAAGGATTTGAAAACACAGAATGCTTCCCAGGTAAAATATGAAGGGAAATGGATGATTGTGATGAATCAAATTGATGAAGTTCATAAATATGGGGTAACAAAGTTTTTATTAGAAAAGAATTTGACAAGTCTGAATGATGATACACTATATGTAAGCAAGAGAAACATCAAATGGAAAAACTCAGTATGTCATCAAGGGTGAATTGAATATACAAAAATGATTAAAGAAATAACTAAGTTTACCCAGTCTTTGCAGCATGATTTGGAATACATTGATGTGAAATATATAAAAGATGATGGGGAGCCAGAGAAGGATATCAATAGTTTGGTTCAATCCTTTAGAGAGAAAATTAGTTTTGTTAAATAAAATGACATCCTATTAAAATGAAGATTTCTCTCAGATATCAAAGGTAGAATCACTTCTTCACCTCTGTGTTGATGCACTCTTGGAACACGTGGAAAAAGTAAAAACAATTTGAAGAGAGAAAGATGTTTGGAAAGTAAGGGTTAAACACATTGTCATTCTTAACTTCTTGAAAATCCAAGAATTTATTACAGCATTTCAGGAATGGAAGGTGAAACGTGTCTCCTTAGCTGAACAAAGCAAATCTGAAGATTCTAATCCACCACCCCAATCATGATCTTGCTTGCATAATTTATTTGATCAGTTATTTAGTTGAAATTATATTCAAAAACTTTGTCTTTCAATGAAATTATATGAAACTAAATCCCGTATGGGTCAGAGTTTATTTTAAACTTTGGGTTTAAAATAATGATTAATTAGGATAACTATATATATGTTTTTAGTTGTTAAAACTGATATACAAAAAGTTAAGGAGAAGATACAATGAATTTTGGAGCTAAAACTTTGTTGTTTTATAATATATAAGATGTTTGTCTGAAACATTTTTCATCTGTGATTGAAAAAGAGAAATGATTGCTGCAGTCTTAAATCTATGTGTTTAAGTTATTTGAAATCGGGTTTCTATGCGAACTTTTCTTTCATGAGGTAATTGTTCTTTCATTAGACAAATCATCATATATGTTTTATTATTTATTGGTTCAACAATATACATATTTATATATCTAATCATTATTGAAGATGGAATCTATGTATTCTATCACCAAAAGATGTTGTAAAGAAGAAAGCTATCACATTCATAGCATGATGATGTATGGATGTTAGTTTGCCTTTATTTCTTTTTTGTTAAAAGTGTATCTAAATAATTAGAATAATTTGAATTCATTTAAGATCTTAAAGAGAGTTATACCTTAATTTAGAGGGGAACTATTCGTGATAGTTCACCCATTTGTTGTTTAATTTATTTATTCATGAAAGAAAGGGGTATAGAGTCAGAATAAAATATTTTTAGACTAGGATAAATATGTTAGCCAATAGTTTTTTGGCGACTCCACTGGGGATTGAAGTCATTTGTTAGGAGATTAGTCACCTTAATATGAATCAACGATGGTGCTTCCACATGAAAACATAATTCCTATTATATAAGCTAATCTTGATTTTCAAGATGAGCAGGAAGATATAATTTGTTAGTTAAATACTCTTGCATGGCACACTCGTCAAAATGTTGATGATTTTAGAAGGGCCAACTAAGTATTAGAAAAGGAATAAGAAATGGCCAATAATTTGAGATTATTATTGCTCATGAAAAGAAGGATCCAAGAAGAAAATGTAGCAAAAAATCAAGCCCCTAAAGTGCGAAGAGATCAAGAACAACATAGAAACTAATAGCTACTTATCTAGTTATAATATATTAAGATGGATTCCAGAAGATACACAAGGTCTTTGAGAAAAGGGGGAGTTAAGGATCCTACTTTTTAAATGATACAAAGCTTAAATTTTCCTTACATTCCTACCCGTATTAGAAGAACCAAAATTAGACCCCCTAGCCCTCCTAAACCCTCTACATCCACTATCTATCAAGCCTTAACTCTTTTTGGTATTGTCATTCCTTTTGCTATAAGCTTTCTACCAATGGATCAACCTTGGAGAGAAACTATAGGACCTCTAAATTTAGGGGCTAACCTAAATCCTCTATCGAAAAATGCAAGGGAAAACTTACCTAAATTTAATGGAGATGGAAGACAATCACCAGATGAGCATTTGAGTGTCTTTTCCATGGCGTGTGTTGTGTTAGGTGTGAAACATCAAGATGTAGACATAAGGATTTTTGTCCAAACTCTAAATAATATTTTAGCATAATGGTTCTCTCATTTGTCTAACTCTTCAATTACAAACTAGAATGATATGAAAACTACATTCAAAAATAGATTTAAAAGTGTAGAAGATGAACATTACCTTCTTGTTCAATCGACTCAGATCAAGAAAGAAATTCATGAGCCCATGAGGGAATTTATAGCCAAATTCAATAGAATTATGCACAAAATCCCAAATGCTAAGAGGCCAACTCCTGAGAATCATAAATATTTCTTTATCAATTCTATGCCCTCTGATATTAGTTTCCATCTTAGAAGAGGTGTAATTGCCGACTTAGCGACTGCACAAACCTTGGCAGTTGGGTTAAAAGATGATCTTCTTATGGCTATAAAATGGAAGAGATAAGTTCAAGTACCTAATGCTCATCCCTCATCCTCTATAGATCTTGTAGTTCAAAGGCTAGTTAATGATATGATCACTTTGAAAAGATAGATGCCTAAGGCTGGTACTTCATTTCAACAACCATATCAAGATATTGGTAGGAGAAATTTTAATCAATAGGCAAATACTAGTAGGACATTGCCACTTACATCAGCACAACCAAGGTTAACTATTTAAGCTCCTTCTAGAAGAGAATATATGTGTGCCTTTCATTTGACCACTGATCATTATAGAAATTCTTGTCCGAAGATGCTTAGATATGCTCAAATGGCCCATACTCAAGATGTATTGGGAGAGATTACTGAAGAAGAAAGGAACTTTGAGGAACCTGGTAACTTTGAAATACACTTCATAGAATATGAATCAGATTTAGAAAGAGGAGGTGAAATATTGGTTACTCTTGAATATCCTTCATGTGTTATGCTTACCAGAAGTTAGAATAATCCAAGATTTTCTAATACTCAAAAAGTGCCTGTTAAAGGTAAGGAACCTCTAATTAGAACCTCTGGTGTTAATCTAAAGATCCAAGAAATTAAATTGTTACATAGAAATGATCGTGAGACTTCTTTTTATATTTTAAAATTTTGTAGGTCTACAAAGATTCAAATATCCCTTGCTGAATACCTCAAGTTAAAACCCAAATAACTTGATAAATTGGTTAAATATGTCAAAGGTGGTCCTACACAAATTGAACCTGAAAGTCAACTAAATGTTAATGTTGAGTCTTCTATTGCATAATTATTTTATTCTCCACCTAAATCACCCATGCATACTCTTAAAATGGCCCTCAATTCATGTAATGATACCTCTTATATCGCTGATATAAATCCCAACCCATTTTATGTTTCTTTATTCATAAATGGCCATAAACTCAGTAATTGCATCATAGACTTAGGTGCTTCTCATAATATTATGCCTTCTTCTGTAGCCAAAGCCCTAGGCCTATACCTTACAAAAACATTTAGTAGGTGTTACTCCATGGATGGCAAACAGATTTCTTTACTTAGATAAATTAAAGATGCACGGGTTGCTCTTACAGCCTATCCTGATAAAAGAGTGAAGTTGACTATTTTGGTAGCAGATATTCCTGCTAATTATGGGATGTTGTTAAGCAAGACTTTTTGTAATTATTAAAGTGGGTAGATTAAATTGGATTGGTTAGAAGCTACAATTCTAGTGGGAAATTAGAATGTTAAACTAGAACTTGAACCTAAATGCAAATTTACTGTATACCCTTCTGAAGATCCTAAGTCTCAGATTCTATTTGAAGAATGTGAATTTGGTAAATATTTTCTCTCTTCTAAAGACATGAAGGAAGAACTTGTCCCAAAGCTTATTCATTCATATGATCTATGGACCATGGAATTTGATGATAGTTGTGCTACCATTGGTTTAGGAGTAGGGGTTGTTTTGATCTCACCTGAAGGTAAAAATTTTCCTTACTCTTTCAAGTTAGAATTTAAAAACACTAATAACACTACAGAGTACAAGGCTCTATTGCTTGGGTTAAATGAATCCAAAGGAAAAGGTATAAAGATACTTAGAGTAAAAAGAGATGCTAAATTAATTTTTAAACAGGCGAGAGGCATTTTTTTAGTTAAAAATGAAATATTGATACATTATAGGAACATAGTTTGGGATGAGATAGAATATTTTGATGCATTTTCTATTGAGGCAATTCCCAAAGATCTAAACACATAGATAGATTCTCTAGCAGTGTCATTTTCTCTTATTCTCCCACACCCTGATTTCAAAAAGGATTCATATAGAATATAACTGGTCTACCATCCTAATGTCCCAGATAATGCTGAAAATTGGCAAGTTTTTCAGAATGACAGGTAGATAAAAAAAATTCTTAGAGAATGTTGAGATGTTCATGGTGACTTATTTTAAAGGTTTTGAAGTAGAATGTAAACAATTTAGTCATAATCCAAGGATTAATTCAATGGATGGTGTAATTTAGTTAAAGGGAAACAAAATCCCCAAAGGATTGGTCTCTCTAGAACATTTTTTCACTCGACAAGATGAATATACCAAAGGAAAAATTGTTTAGAATCCTGACAAATTGGGGGATTATGAGAAGATAAACATTGGAAGTAAAATTGATCTTAAATGGATTTTTATTGGTAGGTGTTGTTCACCAAAGGAGAAAAACAAATTGATTAATCTATTGATTAGGTATAAGGATGTCTTTGCTTGGTGATATGATGACCTAAATGATTTTAGGAGTGGGAAATTTCAGCATCATATTACTTTAAAAATAAATGCAAGTCCATTCAGGTGAAAATTGAGAAACTATAACCCAAAGGTTTTTGAGGCCATCTTTAAGGAGATTGACAAAATGTTGAAGGCTAAGATTATTTATCTAATTCATCACTCCACCTAGGTTGTAAACATTGTTCCAATATGTAAAAATAATGGAGAAATCTGAATCTGTGTTGATTTTAGGAATATAAACTAAGCTAGTTTCAAAGATAATTATCCCTTACCTATGATGAATCACATTTTACAAATAATTGCTAGATCAGAGATGATGTCCATGTTAGATGGATTCTCAACTTATAATCAAATAAGTGTGGTTGTATCTGATCGACATAAAATTGCTTTCAATATACCTTAGGGAAATTTTGCCTATAACTGTATGCCCTTTGGTTTGATTAATGTTGGTGCAAATTTTCAACCGGTGATGGACTCATCCTTTAGAGATCTGAAAGATAGAATTATTGTCATTTATATTGATGATTTGACTATTTTATCTAGAAAAAGAGAGGATCATCTGAAATATCTAGAGATCATTTTGCAAAGGTGTCAGAGTCATGGGATATCTCTTAATCCTAAGAAGTTAGTTTTCTATGTAATAGAAGGTAAGTTGTCGGGACATCTAGTTTCAAAGGATGGAATCAAGATTGATCCAAAAAGGGTTAGAGCAATATAATAGTTAGGTCTTTCTTTGGCCAGATTAACTTTCTTAGAAGGTTCATTCTTGATTTTGTTAAAATTACAAAACATATTATAGGGATGATGAGTGAAAAATAGGCATTCAGATGGAACGAGACTGCTAAGAAAACATTTGAAGATATTAAAGAAGTAATTGCACAAACCCCTACTTTGATAAACCCTAATTTCCAAAAAGATTTTATTATTTATTATTATGCTTTAGAACATACCATGTCTGGTATCTTACTACAGAAGAATGAATTGAATGTAGAAGCCCCAATAGCCTTTATGAGTGTTCCTCTCAAGAAACATGAACTTAAATATTCTTTAACTGAGAAGTAAGCTTTTGTTGTGGTAAAGGCTATCTAAAAATTTAGATATTACATTCTACATTCTCATTTAGTTGTATTTATGCCTAGTTTGGCTGTAAAAAGCATTCTTACTCAACAAGATGTTGGGATGAACAATAGAGCAATATGGGTTGCTAAAATTCAAGAATATGACTTGGAGGTTAGGCCAACCAAATTAGTTAGAGGTCAAGGTCTGTGCAAATTGATTTTTGAAAGTAAAGAAGAAGAAGAACTTCCCATTGTCATGTTGGTAAGTTTATAAGATCCATGGTTCCTATATGTGGCACACTATCTTACTTATGGAAACTGTCACAGTCACTTATCCCCAAAGGAGAAAAGAAATATGAGGTTAAAAGCAACAAAATATGTCATTTGGGGTGATGTCTTATAAAAAAAGGGACTAGATGGAACCTTTCTGAGATGTGTAGATAAAGAACATCACAAGATTTTAGAAGTTTTTCATAATAAAACCTGCGATGGAAACTTCTCTTCTTCGGTCACAGCTTTCAAAATCCTTATAAATTGTTATTATTGGTCAGGTATGTTTAAAGATGCATACAGATGGGTAGCTAACTGTGAAAAATGCAAAACATTTTTAGGAAGGCCACAACTTATAACATTGCCTCTGAGGCCTATCATAATTGAAGAACCTTTCAAATAATGGGGATTAGACTTTATTGGGCCTCTCTCACCTTCTTCAAGTTCTGAACACACACACATTCTTACAACAATAGACTATTTTACAAAATGGGTTGAAGCAAACTTATGAAGAGAACCACTTCAGAAGTAGTGTGTAATTTTCTCAGAGAGAGTCTACTGGTGCATTTTGGTATCCCTTAAAAACTTGTAGCAGATAATGCCACTAGCTTTTCCTCAATTGAACTTACTTCTTTTTGTTATGAGCATAATATCTCTCTCTCTCACTCATCAGACTAATACCCTCAAGGGAATGGAAAAGTTGAGTCTAGTAATAAAAATATGATAGCCATCATGAGAAAATTGGTGAGTGAGAATCCTAAATATTGGCATAAAATATTGTATGAAGCACTTTGGGTTGATAAGGTAACCCCAAAAAGGGCAATAGTAATGGTGCCTTTTAAGCTAGTTTATGGAATAGAATCTCAGTTATCATTACCTCTAGAATTATCTGTAGCCAAATTACAAAAGGTCATTGAAGATCAATACTTTCAATATTCCTTAGATAAAAGAGTTATGTACTTAACTAGGATTGAGGAGGAAAGGAATGAATTGGTTGATCAAATTACTACTCATCAAGCTAGGTTTAAAAATATTTTTGATCAAAAAATAAAACCCAAAAAAATCATGGAAGGAGATGGAGTGATACTATGGGATAGGAGGAGAGAACCTAAAGGATCATATCAAAAATTCAACTCACTTTGGAAGGGACCTTTCAAGATTCATTAGGTATTGGGTCCTAATTCTTTTAGCTTGGAATATCTGGATGGATCTATTTTACCCATCTTATAATGGATAAGACCTAAAATTGTATCAACTATAAAATAGGTGTCCCCTATTTTGTACATAGCCTTTCCTTTGTTGTCATGTGCTATTGTTTTCCTTTTCTAGTTTTGGGTTTGCCTTGTTTCTTTTTCTTCCATCTTGATGTTTCAGTTTGTGCATAACCAGAGTTTCTGAGTTCTTTGCATTTTGTCATAAAATGTAGTCCCCAGTCAGAGCCAATATTACCTTTTAATTCACCCTTATTCATTTTTTTTGTGAACCTTCCCTAAGTGAAAGTCAACCTGCCATCTTACCTTATTGATCATATGTTTATTTCTTAAGTTGGCTCTTTGTTTTGAAATTTTATCTGCTTGTCTTCATATGTGCAAAATTACTAAAGAATTGAACCTTCGAACTTGAACTCTTTTCAAAGTTCAAGAGTTCAATGGTTCAAGAGTTCAATAGTTCAATGTTTATTAAAATTCATGAACTGTTGGTCCCTTTATGTAACTGAATTCGTATCTTTTAACCTTCACGTTGAAACTCATTTCAAGAGGTCAAAGGTTCAATGGTTTAAAGGTTCAACATTCTGTGACTTTAGTCCCACCTTTCCTGAAGTCTTTTAAGTCAAAATTTGTGAGAGATTTTAAAAGAAGTAAATCATTCAGAGGGAAATATATCTGGAACATTTTATGAAATGGAAAGTTTTAATTTTGAAAGGTTATGAGTAATCATTACATATTAAGGTTGTGTGTGAAAACTATTTACAATTAATGTAACTGTCAGAATTTGCATCCTATCAACCAAGTTTAGCACAAGTTAATTGATCCAGTAATTATTCGACCTAATTTCATGCCTTTATCAAAAAAGGACAAGCCATTTTTAATAATAAACACATAGGTTCATGCAAAGGAGAGCAATGCTGGAGGTATAAGATTTTTATTACACAGTTTCATAGTAATTTCTAATCCATTATAGGTGAGTTTGACTTTTCTTATAAGTTGATTCCATTACTTTGTTGGAAAGGAGAATCATTTTGATTTTTTGGTATTAATTAAGAAGTTCAAAGCATTTTTCATTATATCTTCCAATCTGTAGCCATGAAATCCGATTTTCTTTGTTACAAACACGGTCTTGGTCTTGTTTGTTCTCTTCCTAAATTTGGTGATACTTCTCTAGCTCAATATGATTTAGAGGATTTTAAGGAGAGGGTTAAAAATCCTATGTCAACTCCTATGACGGAGAAAATAGTGGAACGTGGTTTATTTGAAGCTGTAGCCTTTCCCATGGTAGTACAATGCCCTGAATTAGTTTTGGAATGTATGAGTAGATATGACCCCCAAAATAGGTGTATCAAAAATGTGGATGGCAATGTGTTACTACCTATCAATAGACAAATCCTAATGGATGTGACGAATTTTTTTTCCAAGGAGCCATATTTTGATCTTAATATTACTTCCTCTTATGGTCATTTTTCATTAAATAAAGCAAACTATAGGATCATAATTGCAAGAAATTGGTTACTAAAATTTCAAAAAAGAGGTTCAAGACTACCCAGACCACTAACAAGAGATCACATGATACCAGAAGTAAAGGATATTGTGTTGTTACTATATAGGCTAAAGGGTAACTCCTAAGCATTTTATTAGGAGGACTGGATGTACTTTTTCATTCAGGTGATCCTCCAAGGAGAATAGTATTTGGACTAGGTAAAAATCAAAGCCGAATGTTTGCATATGGGTCTAAGTAATTATTTGGGGAATAAGGATTTTTATGTCTTCATATCTCTTTTACTGCTTACCATCTACAAGAGAATGGAGAGGGTTGCCTCATGCATCCTTAGTTGAAGATAATAGAATTTATGATTATTACCCACATTTGTAGATGCAAAATTGTTATGAAAACTATGGAAGGGTTAATGATGTTTATACTGGTAGGATGACTTATGAATTGGCAAGCAATGTTAATAAGAGAATGTCTGATGAAGCCATGCATCTGATCAGTGTTTATGGTAGTTTCTTCATTCAATTTTCCAAATTTACTTATATTAGATTTGGTGGTTTTGATGGAGAACCAGTGAAGCTGCCTAGATATGTTTTTGATCATTTCATATTGATAGAAGTTTGCAAGTAACTATCCCATGTAGACGATAAATTTCTAATGAAGAAAGAATTTGGTATATCTTTTCCTGTTGAAATGGGACACTATTCATGCCAGCCAATTTTTGATGCCTTAAATTTAGAGGTAGACCTAAAAAAGTTCAACCTTCAATAATAAAATGCCAGACCCCAGTTTGACAGCAAAGGTTTTGATAGGGACAATCTAGATTTTGGAATGGGATTTTCACACATTCCCTAGATTAAAGACTATTGGGAGGATTGTCCAGATGAATTTGAAGTTAGAAGAAATATTTGGTGTAGGTTCTCCTTGTGACAAATAGTTACACTCAATCTGAGTATGAATATCTTTGGAATAATTGAAGATGAAGAACATGTGGTTGATCCTCATTTTGAACAAGTAAAATAGATACCTATTCCAAGGGTTGATTGGAATAAAGATGAAGAGGATTTTATTGAAGTAAAAACTCTCCCAGTGATAAGGAGAACTAAGAAATGGTTAATGGGTTGTAGATGAAGTAGGTTCAAAATGAAGATTCCCAGTGATGTGAACCAATTGGTGAATCACCATCTCCAATAAGCTCTTCTAATCAACTTATTACTATTTGTGATACAGGTACTCCCAAGCCAAAAATTGGAAAGGGTTTTGTTATCAAAAGGTCTAATCAAACCCTTGCAATTATTATACCTCTTCGTATTACCAGACTAAGGACTAAAAGTAATAATAAAGAGATCTCAGAAAGAATAGTTTGGACTTGAAATTTGAAGAAGATTCTGGGGAAGAAATAGGTGGTAAAGGATTTGATTCACCAATGATAGAAGATACCAATATGAACCAACAAGCAGAAGTTGCTTCAGATTCTTTTGACCTAATGATGATATCAAATGTGCCTTTTCAACAACTGAACATTGGTAAAGAAGTTTCGGCCCTTGCACCAAAATGGTTAGAAAGCTCAATTAGTGATAAAATAAAAATAGTTCCATTTTCATTACCATTGGAGGACATGGTTAGCAAGTGCTTGGGAAAGACCCCTAAATCCAAAACGTTGAAAACCACATCCAAGGTGGACATTGACCCTAATACAAGAAATTAGAGTGCAAAAATAGCCCAGTTGATTACTGATGAAGAAGTTTAGGACCCCATAGTTCAAGACTTCACAATAGAGAGAATAGACCTTGGGGCTGCATGACATGTCGTGGATGTGCACCATTTAGAAGCATCCACTAAAAAGATAGTTAGCTGTGCCTAGAAGGATAAAAAAGATAAGAGGGAGTTGAAACAAACTTTACAATCAATGACATAGTATATTGAGGCCATTCATAATCTAAATCCACAACCTATTTCTCAAATACCTCTATCATTTAACCCAAAATCTCTAGTCAACCAAAAAATACTAAATCAGATACACAGGAACAAAATGGTGACTAGAGTGTTTGATGATTGGATGGACGGTATCATCTAGAAAGGTACAAAATACATTAATGAATTTAAAAATATATATGATGAAACTATGGCTACTATCGAGGATTTGAAAACACAAAATGCTTCCTTGGTAAAAGATGAAGGGAAATGGATGAATATGATGAATCAAATTGATGAAGTTCAGAAATATGGGGTAACAAAGTTTTTATCAGAAAAGAATTTGACAAGTCTGAATGATGATACACTATATGTAAGTAAGAGAAACATCATATGGAGAAATTTAGTATCTCGTCAAGGGATAATTGAATTTACAAAAAATATTAAATAAATAACTGAGTTTACCCAATCTTTGCAACATGATTTGGAATGCATTGATGTGAAATATATAAAAGATGATGGTGAGCTAGAGAAGGATATCGATATTATGGTTCAATCCTTCAGAGAGAAAATTAGTTTTGTTAAAGAAAATGACAACCTATTAACTAAATATTTCTCTCAGATATCAAAGGTAGAATCACTTCTTCACCTTTGTGTCATGCACTCCCAAAGCATGTGGAGAAAGTGACAAAAATTCAAAGAGAGAAAGATGTTTGGAAAGCAAGGTTTAAACATATTGGCATTCCTAGCTTCTCAAAAATCTAAGAATTTGTTATCACATTTTAGGAATGGAAGGTGCAACATGTCTCCCTAGCCAAACAAAGCAAATCTAGAGATTCTAATCCATCGCCCTAGTCATAATCTTGCTTACATAATTTCTTTGTTTAGTTATTTAGTTGAAATTATGTTCAAAAACTTTGTCTTTCAATGAACTTGTATGAAACTAAATCCCATATGGGTTAGAGTTTATTTTAAACTCTGGGTTTAAAAGAATGATTAATTAGGATAACTATATGTATATATATATATATGTTTTTCATTGTTAAAACTAATATACGAAAAGTTAAGGAGAAGATACAAGGAATTTTGGAGCTAAACTTTTGTTGTTTTAAAAAATATATGATGTTTGTCTGAAACATTTTTTTATCTATGAATGAAAAAGAGAAATGATTGTTGTAGTCTTAAATCTATGTGTTTAAGTTATTTAAAATCAGATTTCTGTGTAAACTCTTCTTTCACGTGGTAATTGTTCTTTCATTGGATTACCCATCATATATGTTTTATTATTTATTGGTTCAAAAATATACATATTTATATATATAATCATTATTGAATATGGAATCTATGTATTCTATCACCAAAAGATGTTGTAAAAAAGAAAGATATCACATTCATAGCATGATGATGTATGGATGTTAGTTTGCCTTTAATGCTTTCTGGTTAAAAGTGTATCTATATAATTTTAATTCATTGAAGATCTTAAAGGGAGCTATACCTTAATTTAGAGGGGAACTATTCCTAATAGTTCACCCATTTGTTGTTTAACTTATTTGTTCATGAAAGAAAGGGGTATAAAGTAAGAATAAAACATTTTTAGACCAGGACAAATATGTTAGCCAACAATAACTATGAAGCATGAATGGTTGTGATGACCATTGCTGGTATTATAGATATGACTTATGTAATTTATTGTTTAGTAAACTGAATATCCAGTTTAAATTTTTGAAAAGAGCTCAAATGTTAATATTACAGAACTAACATGCCACTTTTTAAGATGAATGGTTGTAAGTGGAGTAAGAATGTTTCCAGGGTTCAAGTTGCTCATGGTTGAGCAAGCTTGTATCAAGGCAAGTCTACTTTTGGGAGATGTAGACCTTGGTGAAGGTAATGTTGAGTTATTGTATGTATGCAACTATTTTATTCACTACTATGTATATCATCTTGGTTGACTGAATTGTGCCATGTTGAGTTTTGAAACATAAATGCATACTTGTGAGGCATTGTTAGCTTCTCTATGGATTGGCAGAAATATCAAGGGACTGTTCCTTACCTCTTTTTCTAAATTTCAATAGGTTTTGTTGTGGATGAATAGAAAATTTCACATAGATATATTTTATTAACAATTGTGATGATCAATTATAAGTTCTTTCTTAGTTTATGTGTCTCTATACATGACGGGTTGCAACAATGCAAAAAATTTAAGTAATGTGCCTAATGCTTGGGGAATACTATTTTGTCCCAAGTAGTGGACTTATAAGCAAGGATTGGGTAGGTTTTATTGGTTAAAAACTCTAATATGGTTGACTAATTACAACCATTATGTAACTAAAAGTGAATAAGTACTATGTATCAAAATATTGAGGTGTTGGGAAATATATGCATTTTAGCTTAATTAATGATAGAAGATATTAAGTGTGTGAGTATGTTTTGATTTTATGGTGATGTTTATTTTGATCATGAATATGATTAAATTCCATAAGGATGTTCTGATGTTCATGGATATATTTTATATCTATGAGGATGTCTTTTGTGAATTTTAACTAAATTTAATGGTTGTGGGAAAATATAATTCTCATGATGATAATATGTTATTCACCTGGAGCCTTAGCTAAGTTCATCCTTTCCTGAGATTATGTTACATCAAAGAAAGCATTAATAGTCAACCTTTGACTTGTTGAAATAAGTCAATTGGAAGGATAGTGATAGAAGCTTGTTGTTGGAATCAAGAAACAATGTTTGGTGATCATTGATAGCTTGCATGTGTGAGCCATCTTATGATGTTGAGGTAAAATATTCTTGGGAGGTCCAATGATGTAAATTAAGCTTGGAGGGACTAGTGGGGTGAATATTACTTACTTTTTTTAAAAAGTGAGAAAATTTTGGGGATCTATCATTATTTACAAGTATCGTGAGACATCTAATCTATGAGGTGTGAACATTATTGGTAACTTCCTGAGAATCATGGATATGGATTTATGGGCATTATTATAACACACCCTTCCTTAAAACAAGGTGTTGGTGAACTTGAGATCCATGAAACTGAGCATGGTGTTACATGTTGGATATTTATGTCCTCTTCCATAGCATTTGGACATCAAGTGGACCAATGAGAATCATGAAGCCTTGTGCTTCACTTACCAGTGTGTTTAATTGGTGTGATGTGAAAATAACTTGGTAAAAATTATCAGAACTCTAGATCAACATGTGTGTCAGAGTATTGTGTTTCCCTTAGTGCATGTAAAACTATTTTATGTTGTGTAAACCTTTTACATTTTGTTGATTGTATTAAACCATGTAAACTTGTAACTTCTTTATTTTGTGTGATTGTAGTTAACTTGTGAACTTCCACATTTTATCCTTAATATCATATTTGTTATATATATTACTGATGATGTAACTATTGGACATGTGAATGGTGATAAAACACTTTGTGATGTATTTTCCCTTTTTGGAATCAATCTCTATTAACTAAAATCTGCCAAGGTATAGTGAATGCATTATGTGGTGTGATCCCACATCACTACTCTAACAATGAACATTAATGCAAATATGAGGTGTAGGTTGAATAAACACTATATCCATGATGATTATACTCGGTACAAGCTAGGGAGTTGAGTCTCTCATAGGTTGAAAACTCACTTATCCCCTTTACACAAAGTAGCCACTTGATTCATTCAGGTTATGCACCATGAGTGCTATAAGTTGGTTGTGAGATCTTCATGCATAATGGTCACCTTGTGGATTGAGTGTTAACTTAACCACCTCTTGGAATTTTTTGAAAAAAACCCTTGTGAAGCACTAATTGGTCCTAAAAATTGGACTTTATGTAAAAATAACAAGACTGAACTTGTTGAATTATAGGCACATGTTGGCTTGTAAAACCAAATGTTCTATGTATGAGGAAATGATTGTTTTACCTAAAATCAATGTCTAAAATTAATGTTATGATTTAAATGCATATGCTATATAGTAAGCATAAACATGTTGTGGATACGGTGTTTTTTGTGTATACCCAAAATCAATATTCTAAAATGAATATTTATGATTTGGTTAAAGTATTACTGGAATGTATGTTGATCTTATGCTTGAAAGGAGAAATGTAAAGTCATGATAAAGCCATTTTTTGAATTTTAAGTACTTTCTAATTCTGTTAAGAAGTAAGTATAGTAAGATGGTGGGATTTTAATCCCTAAAACCATCAGGTGAGTTCACAAATTTATGGAGAGCATGATGAAAACCTTGGGGTTACATTGGATTACCTAGTATGGCTTCTTAGATGTTCGATGTGGTTGGTATGGGATGTTAAACTAACCCAAAAATGATGAATGGTGAAAGTAAAGTAACCGTTTAATTATGGATCTATATCCTTGTTGACATTATGTGATGAATGTTACTTAGATAATGTGTAACCACAATGCATATTATGGAAACCATAATCATAGGGTTGTTGTTGATGGTTTCATTTTGGAATGAATGACATAAGTTGTGTACAAAGCATACTTAAAAGTGGTGGAAATACCATATATATATATATATATATATATATATATATATATATATATATATATATATATATATATGAATGTTGTATTGTTTAACATTCTATGGAAATGATATAAAGTTATGATGTATATAACTTGAAATGTTTTGAGAAGACAACATATCAATTCAAAAAAAAATTATGAAAATATATTTGGATTGGATTTTTGGCAACTATTGTTATGAAGTTGTAGATTTATATGATAATATTTACTCATAATGAGAGGAAGGTTTAGTTGAAAACTATTTTACTATCAAAAATTTGATCACAAATTCATGACCAAGATGAATTTTGTAAATACTTTTATCTTGTATGAGCTAACAACTGTATATTTATGATAAAAAAGTACTGAAAACTCTCTTGTTGATAAATATTGAAGTATATTTGATAGTTGCATCCTAGAATGCATAATTTTCCAATAATTATTTGATTTTATAGATGCATAGGTGATGGAAATTGGGTGAAAATTTAGTAGTACTATGTTAAAAACAAAAGCTTATTAGTAAACTTTGCCAGGGTAAGGGTAGGTTTAAGCTAAAAAAATTTATTGAAAAAAGTGTTAATAACTTTTCAAGTAAAACTATAGCCTTGTGAGGAATAAAAATAGAACATATATATGAGTTCAAATATTGTATAATATTATCCCTGTAAGGGTGCATACAACACCCCATTTTGATCACATTGGCCTTACAAAGGGAAACCATGCTGAAAAGATAATTTTATAGTCTGGTTAGATGAAGGACATGGCTGTCCTAAGGATAATATGTGGAATATCAACAAGGTAAGGATGCATATATATTCATGATATGAGTTTGATAAATCTACTTGTTAGACTAAAAATGTAAGTATAAGACAATATTCTTGTTTTAATAATGGACTATGCAAATACGTAGTAGGCCTAACTATTATTTTGATAATAATTAATAGACTTATCAATCTGATTACTTTAATTCCAGAGTTTACCTATTGATTTCCTATAGTGTGTAATTTTTTTGTGAAAAATTTGATAAAGCCTCTTTTTGATGTAGCATGATTTATGATTATTATTTATTTATCAAGACAACTCCTCCTTAAGGAGGGGAGGATGTCATAACCTAGCTAGTTGACACATTTATATAGCTAATGGATAAAGTACAATAGCCTATTTTATTGGATTCAGTTAGAATTTGAATTTTTGTTTTGGATGCAAATCCTATGGCTTATATATATATATATATATATATATATATATATATATATATATATATATATATATATATATATATATATATATATATATGTTCAAGTGGGGTGTATATTTTTTATGCCTAGAATGCTAAGTAGTTTGTATACTTATGCATATATACATATATGCTCCAAATTTGGGCCCATTGATTTATTATCTTGGGAAATATAAACTTGAAACTGTTGCTAAGGCCCTTAAGATTACATTGGTTATTTGTGAATGTTTATAAAAAATTATAAGCTTTGTTGATGTTTTGGCATGTATAAACAAAGGATGTTTTGATTTTTTTAATTCTTAGTGTGTTGGCATGAATAAATAAAGGATTTTTTAAATTGCTTTGAAGGCTTATTAAGTGGTGGTAAAAGGGATTAATGTCTAGGTTGAAGCCTCATTTGGTACAAAGGTTTTGGACCATGATGGGGTCATGAGCTTAACATGACATTGAAATTTGGTTGAGAGAAAATCATTGATTTTAGGGTTTTCGATGGATAGCATTTGATCGACTATCATTTAGTCATTGAATTCGAAGGGCAAAAAGGAAGAATGAAGAGGGTATGGAGAAAATGGGGTTTTTAGGCTTGTGTTTGGTTGTCACCATGATGGGGCATAGAAATATAAATAGAAGGAAAGAAAGGGGAAGTAAATGGAGAGTTGTGTGTATGGGTTGGTGGTAGATGGAGGCGGTACAGAGCTAGCAATGTTGGAAGAAATAAAAGGGTGTAGAGATTGGTGAATTATTTTTGTTAGATGTGGTACCATGGTAAATTAAAAACAAACTCTGAATATATTTTAATAGGCATGTGTTTTTATTTTCTTGGTTGAAATTCTAAAATTTAAATCCTTTATTAATAATTTCAAGTTCTATATAGAACCCTGTTAGGTATATTCTCATGTGGAAATATTTTGATATACCCACATGAGCCTATGCCACGGCTAAGGTAGCAGTAGGGTTTGAGAATGAAGTTTTACATGGAAATTTTCTTATTTATAATGTTATAAAGAAAACCTAGGTGTAACCCTAGATAATGATTTTGTTCATTAATTGAGTTGGTTGTTGGGTTTTGGCTCTATTACGCCATAGTGGTTTTATAACATTTGGCTATAATGGATTTGGGTTGTATGATTTTGGGAATCTTATTTTATTACTCCATATTTCATGCTAAAGGTGATGATATTTAATCTGTGTATTTTTTATGAGCAAGAAATTATGGTGAATTTCCCAAAATTTGGCACCACCCATTTAGAATAAAAATTATTACTATAGTTGGAAATTATACTACCCTAATTTTGTGGTGAATTTGGGTCATTATGTTAATAGACTATTCTATGCATTCTAATTATTTAGATTGAAAAAAAAACACTCACTTTGTGGTGATCTATTAGTTCATAAACTTAAAACCTATATGTTGACATGAATTGTTTTTACAGATTGATAAATGAAATCATTTTGTTGTATGATATATTATTTTTGGGTTATTAAAATATGTGAAACATATCTACTTAGTTTGGTTGGTTGCATTATGAAATCATGATGGAAATCGATCTTTACCAGAGAGGGAAAAAGTTGTTATTTATGTATTAATTTTTAAATGATTTATTTGAACCTTAAACTCAGGTTAAAAAACCCATGTTTACTATTGGGAAGAGTGTTGGACTGTTATCCTTGAGTTTGAGAATTGGATGTATTCCCAAAACTATTTGAAAACAAGATCCCAAATAAACGATTTTTTATCAACCTATTGTGGAAGACAAATTTTGATTTGCTAGTTGTCTTTTTGCATATGACATTTGATTATTTATCAGTTAATAAAAGGTTGTATAAATAAAAGAATCGTAATTTTGATTGATTGGATCATTATTATTGAAAGGCTTATTATTAACATATTGTTCATACACCTAACCTACTAATTGAAGAGTAGATTGACTTTGTTATTATGTGAACTTACGCTATGAGATATTGTTCTTAGAAAATAAGATTTTGTATGTTTTGCAATGCATTTATTGTATTTTAACTATTTTATCTTACCTTGGATATTGTACTCATTAAGAGATAAATTGAATTGATTTAAGTAATAGAACAACTAAAATAGAAGAGAGTTTGGAATACTCTTTGTTGTTGTAGACCTTATATGCTTGTTATGTGCACTAATGATGTTATATTACAAGAACTATTGAGTATACATTACCTTGCTTATTTTGGGGGTTTGTACAATAGTTTCAATGATGATTGCACTTTTTAAAAATAAAGTTACAATAGTAAGTATTATGAGGATGCTTACATTTATTTTATGTGGAATTAAGTAAGTTGGATTATCTTTTCTCTTTCTGAACTTGATTATTAAAATATAATTTAACTTTCAAAATATTGACTAGAAGGGAACTCATATTGATAACTTTATGCTAACACATTTGATGCACCCTTTTTAGTGTAGGGGTTATTAGATAGTTGGTTTTAAATTTTATGAAATTGATTAATTGATTCTCTTTGATGGCTACTTAAAATGTTGTGTTTGCCAATGATAACCCAAGATGGAATTTGGGATGATAAATTCAAATTACTGATTTTAATTATATTGCATTAAAATTGTAGTTTGATTTATTTCATAGAGGCTACCATGTTTCTAAATTCAATACCTATATCGTGGTATAATTTTTTTCCTTATACACATGGCCTCTAACTTATATATGATAGAATTATCATCCATTTAAGGATTGTTCAAATTACTTGTATCAATATTAATCATTTAAAATTTAGACGTTCAAGTGTGGATTATTTATACAAACAATATTTTTGTATTTCTATAGTATCTTGTATTGTGCTCATAATAGACATCCTTATATTAAGGATATTACGATACATTATAGTTGTATGCTAGAATTGCATTATTTATAAGCATGTTAAGTTATCAATCTTATTGATATCATCCTTGGATATTAATTGAAGGATATCCTAGTTAGTTGGAAAATAAAGATTATATAACCGTTAGCATCAGGCTATTAAATCATGTTGTGAGTGTTGGCTATGTCAAGATATTATAACAAGTGTTGTTAAAAATTAGTATAGATGTACTATGTTATGGTATGCTGGAACTTGTTATCAAGTTAATATTGCATCTGTTCATATTGTAGCTTTTAAGAAATTGGAAAGTTAATACATGATTTATTCGTGACTTGTGATTGCATGAAATCAACCAAGATCAAGTGGTTGTTAGCATGAATTTTGGGTTGAAGCTTCAAAGCTCAATGTGTTATCTAATTTTGTAAAATTACTCTTTTTGATGCATGGTTGACCATGTGCAATCAACATGCAATGTGGCAGTTGGCTATCCATAATTATAACCCATAGTTGGCTTAGTTCATGAATTTGTAAAGGTCCTAATGGTTGAATTGGTCATTTAATAAGTTATTATTCATAATGGATAAATCATTTAATTGTTCTTATTATAAGGAGTTGAAAGAACCATTTAGTGTTAGGATCCTAAGGTCAGGAATGTATTATATAATCCTAACCTAATAGCACTATTGTTGGTGGTTCATCATAATTTTGGTATTCATTTTATTATAGTTGATTGTCCTAAATGGATGAGCTCTTGATTGTATGATGAGATTGTTAAGGAGGTTATGTTCATTTTTAGCGTGTGCTTTATTGAATGGTGAATATTAAATAATTCATGTTGGCAAATAGATATGTGGTTATCTAATTCTCATGATAACCACTTTTTATATGTTGGAATAATATGTGATATGGTGGCATTTACCAAGTGAAGGAATTTGTGTACAATATCCCCTAGGACAATGGATCATGGTATAATGATATAATGGGGGTAGAACCAAAACTGGTCTTCAATTATGAGATCATAAAGGTTATATGTTTCAAAGTTTTATGCTACATCACCTTCGTAGTGGTTTAGTGATAACTACTTACTGATCTTAAAATATTGTAAAGCTTCCATAAGCAAAAGCATGGTATGATGATACCTTAGTTCTTCTTTTATGACCTGTCATGCTTGTTGTGGTACTCCTTTATTATCAGATTTGCATGCTTAATAAATATCAAGTAAGATGATTCTCTACTATGCTAAATCTTATCCTTTGGGTCTATAACATTGTCTATTGGACTAAACTATACACTGATTATGTCAGTAAGGATACTAGAGGCATGGAATAATCTTTATAGCCTCTTGAATTACCAAGACATAATTTATTAGGGTCATCAGATAGTTAGATAGGGCTGAGGATCCCTAGATGGTCTAATAGGGAAGACAAGTTCCTTCAATAAGGTTTGAAGGTTATCAATGTGGATTCATAAATTTATACCCCTTGAACAATATACCATCCTGTAGGCAACATTTTTATCTATGGAATCCTCTAGATATGTTTATCCTTACATAAGTGTTTATGTGATCAAATCTTCTTATGGGTTGAGTAGACCCATGATGATGAGTCTTACATCTTAAGGTTGTGTAGCAGGATCTACACGTAGATCTACTACGTAATCTATATAACAATTCCCAAATTATTTTTTGGGGGTTATTTCACTATCAAGTGCATAATCCATCAATCTTCTTGGAAACAAATTAGTTGATTTTTTAAATCATGTTCCAAATCTAAGAAATAGGGACATAAGGATTTGATTTCATGCAAAGATCTCCTTTTCATTGAATAATTTTAAATTTTCAGCTACAAAATCTAATAGAAATGGATATACAATCACTTCATAATCCAAGTAGTTTCAGATAATATCATTATAAGTGACCTTGAACTTTATATTTTGATATTGAAAAATGTTTGTGATTTCATTTTTTAGGCCACATACAATATGTATCATAGTATTAATTTTGGGGTTTAATAAATAAATAGAAGATGAAGATGTATAATAAATCAGAATAGAGTATTATTTTACAAAATCAAGGTTAATAACATGTAAATTAGTTTGAGGAATATAATGACAAAGTTTTACTGAAACATAAGAGGAACATTTGTACTTAGAGTATTTTGAGATGCATATAAAAGAATAGAAACATGTTGTTCAAAGTATGAGAAATTACATATTAAGAAAAGGTTAAGGAAACATTAACATATTGATCATTTGAAAACATAAAATTTAGAGAAGGAATAATATTATAAATAATTTCTAGACAATGATAGTTATTAAACTGACTAATACTAAACTAATAGTTATTAAACTAATAATTTAAAGAAAAGGATCTTAAACTGACAACTACTATATTTAAAGAAGCAAACAGAGTATAATTAAGTATAATGTCTTGTAAACCATAGAAAGGTTCCCACCAAGGAAATTTTATGTTAAATTCATAGTTGATGGACAATTTATCATGCAACATGATCCAACAAAAGCTATAACTCTGGGAAAACATAACTCCTATGTTGTTCGATAATTAAACTTATGTAATTCTAATTTGACAAAGTTGGGGAAAAGCATTGATGAACTATACATTGAAATAATATCCATGAGAATCCAACTTGATAAGACCATAGGTACAATAGAGAGGAAGCCTCTGGCCCAAACTAAAGATTTATATCTATTGGTTACATCTAGTGATAGAATCATGGATAAATCACAGCCACTAAGTTTTTCCTAGTTGAGGTTACTAATGGCCAAAATAAATGGATCGTTTAACTTGAAGAATCCATTGGAATAGTTAAAAACATTGAAGAAACCTTAGAATAATAAAATATAGGAATTGATACAAAAATATTGGAGCTCAAGGAAATAAAGAGAGAACTAAAATCCTTGCTAAATTGATATTACTAGGAATAATGATCTACTCAAGGTCATCCAGACTCAATTTTCTGACATACTAAGTGTCTTGACCAGCTCAAATATCTAATCAAGAAAACTATACACTAGTATAAATCAAATAGAAAAATATTGTCAATATAAATGATGACCAACATAAGGATACTAAAAACCTTGAGCAAATAAATTACAAAATCCAAGAACTAAAAGGAAATGTTGATGCCCTACTTGGATCATCTTCATTAATACTAACTCAAATCCATGACTTACAAGACTCTATTAAAAGGCCACTCGAACCTAAAATACTGAGTTTTATAAAATTTTAAAGTAGTTCTTCATACAAAAATTTTGCTCTTTTAAACAACCTACTACTGATGAGATTGCCAAGCAAGTTGAGAAAATGAGACAACTAAAAAGTACAATTGGTGAAAGGGCAAGACCCTATAATGTTGATAACATTTTTTAAAAAATTTATAGAAAATATAAAAGACCTTAAAATTTTGATAAAAAATACAATTTTTTTAGGCTTGTGTTTGGCTATCACCATGATGGGGCATGGAAAGATAAATAGAAGGAGAGAAAGGGGAAGGAAATAGAGAGATGTCTCTATGGGTTGGTGGTAGAAGGAGGTGATGTAGAGTTGGAAATGTTGGAAGAAAGAAAAGGGCATAGAGATTGGTGCACTATTTTTGTTAGATGTGGCAACATGGTGAAGTAAAAACAAACTCTGCATATATTTTAATAGGCATGTGTTTTTATTTTTTGGTTGAAATTCTAAAATTTAAATCCTTTATTGATAATTGCAAGTTCTATAGAGAACATTGCTAGGTATATTCTCATGTGGGAATATTTTGATATACCCACATGAGCCTATACCATAGTTAGGGTAGCAATAGGGTTTGAGAATGAAGTTTTGTGTGGCAATTTTCTTGTTTATTATGTTATAAAGAAAATGCAGGTGTAACCCTAGATAATGATTTTTTTCATTGATTGAGTCAGTTGTTGGTTTTTGTCTTTGTCACACCATAGTGTTTGCATAACATTTGGCTATAATGGATTTGGGTTGTATGATTTTGGGAATCTTTTTTTATCACTCCATATTTCATTATGAAGGTGATGATGTGTAATCTTTATGTATTTTTTTATGAGCTAGAAATTATGGTGAATTGCCCTAAATTTGGCACCACCCATTTAGAATAAAAATTTATATTATAGTTGGAAATTCTACGACCCTAATTTTATGGTGAATCTAGGTCATTACGTTTATAGACTATTTTGTGCATTCTAATTATTTAGATTGAAAGCAAAATTCACTTTGTGGTGATCCATCAGTGTATAACTTTAAAACCTATATGTTGACTTGAATTGTTTTTATAGATTGATAAATGAAATCACTTTATTGTATGATATATTTATACTAGGTTATTATAATATTTGAAATGTATCTGCTTAGTTTGGCTGGCTGCATTATGAAATCATGATGGCAATCGATCTTTACCAGAGAGGGAAAAAGTTGCTATTTATGTATTTATTTTCAAATTATTTATTTGAACCTTAAACTCAGGTTAAAAACCCCATGCTTACTATTGGGGAGAGTTTTGGACTATTTTATTTGAGTTTGAGAATTGGATGTATTCCCAAAACTATTTGAAAATAAGATCCCAAATAAATTATTTTTGATCAACCTGTTGTGGAAGACAAATTTTGATTTTCTAGTTGTCTTTTTGCATATGTCATTTAATTGTTTATCAGTTAATAAAATGTTTTATAAATTTTTAAAAAAAAATCAAAAATTTGTATGATTGGATCATTATTCCTGAAAGGCTTATTATTAACCTATTGTTCATACACCTAACCTACTGAGTGAAGAGTAGATTGAATTTATTATTATGTGAACTTACACTATGAGATATTGTTCCTAGAAAACAAGATTTTGTATGCTTTGCAATGCATTTATTTTAATAATCTCTTAGCTTATTTATGTATTTTAACTATTTTATCTTACCTTGTATATTTTACTCATTAAGAGATAAATTTAATTGATTGAAGTAATAGAACATCTAAAATAGAAGAGAGTTTGGAATACTCTTTGTTGTTGTAGACCATTACATGATTGTTATGTGCACTAATGATGTTATCTTATAAGAAATATTGAGTATACATTACCCTAATTTTTTTGGGGGTTTGTACAATACTTTCAATGATGATTACACTTTTAAAAAAAGCAAAGTTACAATAGTAAGTATTATGAGGATGCTTAAGTATATTTTATGTGGAATTAAGTTAGTTGGATTGTTTTTTATCTTTCCTAACTTAATTATTAAAATAGAATTTAAATTTAAAAATATTGACTAGAAGGGAACTCGTATTGATACCTTTATGCTAACACATTTGACGCACCCTTTCCAGTGTAGGGGTTCTGACATAGTTGGTCTTAATTTTATGAAATTGATTGATTGATTATCTGTGATGGCTACTTAAAATGTTGTGTTTACCAATGATAACCCAAGATGTAATTTGGGATGATAAATTCAAATTGTTGATTTTAATTGTATTACATTAATATTATAGTTTGTTTTATTTCATAGAGGCTGCCCTATTCAATACCTATATGGTGGTATAATTTGTTTCGTTGTACACATGGCCTCTAGCTTATATATGATAGAAATATCATCCATTTAAGGATTGTTAAAATTAATTGTATCAATATCAATAATTTAATATTAAGACATTAAAGTGTGGATTATTTATACAAATAATATTTTTCTATTTCTACAGTATCTTGTATTGTGCTCATAATAGGCATCCTTATATTAAGGATATCCTAATACATTATAGTTGTATGCTAGAGTGACATTATTTATAAGCATTTTAAGTTATAAATATTATTGATATCACCATTGGGTCTTAATAGAAGGATGTCCTATTTAGTTAGAAAATAAATATTATATAACCGTTAGCATAAGGCTATTAAATCATGTTGTGAGTGTTGGCTATGTCAAGATATTCTAATAAGTGTTGCTAAAAACTATTATAGATTTACTGTGATATGGTAGTTATAAATTGTTATCAAGTTTATATTGCATCTGCTCATATTATAGCTTTTACAAAATTGGAAAGTTAATAAATGATTTATTCTTGACTTGTGATTGCATGAAATCAACCAAGATAAAGTGGTTGTTAGCATGACTTTTGGGTTGAAGCTTCAAAGCTCAATGTGTTATCTAATTTTGGAAAATTACTCTTTTGGATGCATGGTTGACCATGTGCAATCAACATCAAATGTGGCAGCTGGCTATCCATAATTATAACCCATAGTTGGCCTAGTTCATGAAGTTGTAAAGGGTCTAATGGCTGAACTAGTCATTTAATAAGTTATTATTCATAATTAAAAAATCATTTACTTGTTCTTATTATAAGGAGTTGAAAGAATCATTTAGTGCCATGATCCTAAGGTCATGAATTTATTATATAATCCTGACTTGGTAGCATTCTTATTGGTGGTTCATCATAATTTTAGTATTCATTTTATATTAGTCGATAGTCCCAAATGGATGAGTTCTTGCTTGTATGATGAGATTGTTAAGGATGTTATGTTCATTTTTAGAGTGTGCATTATTGAATGGTGAACATTAAATAATTCATGTTGGCAAATAGGAATGTGGCTATCTACTTCTCATGATAAAAACTTTTCATATATTGGAACAATATATGATATGGTGGTATTTTCCAAGCGAAGTAATTTAGGTACAATGACCCCTAAAATAATGGATTATGGTACAATGATCTAATGGGGCTAGAAACAAAACTGGGCTTCACTTGTGAGATCATAAAGGTTATATGTTTTAAATTTTTATGTTGTATCACCTCAATAGTGATTTAGTGATAACTACTTACTGATCTTAAAATATGATAAAGCTTCCATATGCAAAATCTTGGTATGATTATACCTTAGTTTTTCTTTTATGACCTATCATGTTTGTTGTGGTACTCCCTTATTATCAGATTTGTATGCTTAATAAATATCCACTAAGATAAGTTTCCACTCTACTAAATCTTATCCTTTAGGTCTTTAACCTTGTCTATTAGATTGAACTGGACATTGATTATGTCATTAAGGACACTAGAGGCATGGATGAATCTTTATAACCTCTTGAATTACCAAGCCATAATATCTTAGGGTCATCATATAGTTAGATAGGGTAGAGGAGTCTTAGGTAGTCTTATATGGAAGACGAGTGCCTTCCATAAGGTTTGAAGGTTATCAATGTGGAACATCTATAGAACACAAAAATATTTAAATAATTTTTAACCTTATCCAAATAAATTTGAGGTCAATAAATAATTGAATAAATTTCATAAGTATGTGTATTTATTTTGAATAAGAACTGTAGTTTAACTAGAATCTTGATAGTTTAACCATACCTAAAGTAATTGAGACTCTAAATGATTAAAAGAATTGGATTGAGCCTCTACTTGCTAGCCCTAATGTTATGCAAGAGGAAAATGTTTTATTTACTAGTATACATAGATGATTGGAAGAAGCATACTCCTCCAACACTGAGTAATTTAATGAGGATAATAACATAAATAAAATTCGAGCCACTTTCCCTAGATTAAACTATGACACCATAGAATAACTTGACAGAGACATCCAAAGATCCCATGGAATACAAACTAATGATCTAACCCAAGTACCAGTACTCCTATACTCCTTAAACATATATGGATGGTGTGGAATAGGAATGATGTCAGGTATTACATACAAAGTCTAACTAAAAGATTACATGGTCATGTTAAAACAAAACAATTACTCTTTGCTAAGATAAAATAGTATGGTATGAAACTAATAATAGTAAACCTTGATGGAGGAATAAAAGGATTGTGGGAATCCTTAACTCTTAAGCATTATGTTGTATTGATTTTCTCCATAGCTAACTTTGTAGATGTTATAATATATTAATATGTTAGAGATATGAATATTGTTGATGATATTGAATATAATGAAACTCAAAAACATGAAGTATTGGGATAAATTCAAATGCAACTTTCCCTTGTTAGTCATAAAAACTAAGCAAAGCCAAAAATTGAAACAAAGCATTTGTTTATCAAATCAATACCATATGTTATCACTAATGGAGTCATTACTCAAATCACAACTAAAATAGATCCCAAAATAGGATAAAATGATTCCATTGATAAAATGACTCTTGGATAGATTATTAAATCTCTTGAATAATATTTGTAAATGTAATGAAAGGATAAAGTTATTATGTCCCTATTTAAAAAACACTTGAAGTCCATAAGTGGAACTATCTATAAAATCCTAGATTTTATCCTTTGGATTATTATGGTGTAGACCCTACCAATTGCTCCTACCACAAGAAAAATAAAATATACAAAAAAATAAAAGATAAAATCCATGAAAGTTTAATATAAGGTTTCAAACTCAAAAAATGTATGTCAAACCTAAAAGATGTCACAACTTTCTATTTGACTCTTTTTTGATAGACATTATTTTATGTATTAGCATATTTTTGAGTGTGGATCATCTGATGCTTACATATAGATGCTGATTGATGTTATCCTATAATGATATATTGTTATCCTACAAAAAAATACTATTATCCTACATCAACATACTATTATCCTGCAACAACATATTGTTATCCTACAATGACATATTGTTATACTACAACAACATACTATTATCCTACAACAACATACTTTGTTCCTACAAAAACATACTTTGTTTTTGCAACAACATACTTGGATCTTGTATATTAATGATGCCATCAATATAGTTTTATATTGTGATGATTATATAGTTTAGATTTGCATGTGTGTGTGTGTGTTTATATATATATATATATATATATATATATATATATATATATATATGTAGAGCAGATACTATTGATGCTATGTTTTGATGGTTGTAGGGCTCACAAGTACATGAGTTAGACTGGCAATATATTTTGGTAGCTGGGGTAATAATGGTGGAGGCAGTGAGCAACTAGGTAACAATATTCCTAGATAAAAAATATAATGGTAATGAGCCATCTAGTTCCTAAGCAGTTGAATCATGCCTTATGTCTCTCTTTTTATCTTATTTTATTTGTTTAATCTTGATTGATATTTTCATTCTTTTATTTCACTTGATTATAATTATTTTTTATTTTAGTTTTTATTATTATTTTTGGTGTCCTGTGTGTCTTGGCTTAGTGATAAGCTACTTTTTTGTCTCAACTATCATTTTATTTATTCTAGCCACTAAAAGGACATAAATACTTTAATTATCATTTCAGTCTTATTAACTTATTGCTCACCAAGGATCATGTTGTGATTAAAATTATTTAATCTAAGTCTTCTTGTCTTGGTTTTATCATCAAGAGGCCTCAATAAGGTTAATGTCATGCATTATAATGGAGCAGGACTCCATGATGGCCTTGATTTAATATATCCATAGGCAAAACATAACCCATGCTTAATGTTATTTATTAAATATAATTTTGTTAGGCCATGATGACCATTAAGGGGTTTTAGACTTTGGCCATACATTATAGTTAAAATAAAAATATAAATATACAGTATATCTATTTTTAAATAGATAAAAAAATAAAAAGAAGGAAAAACAAAATAAATAAAATTTTATTGATTAAAGCAAAGGATGACATTAGGGGTTGACTCTTCACCCAAAAAAGAGTAATCAATTATTTTACTTGGAAAAAACATCTTTTTGTTTTGTTATCTTATGGAGAAAACCTAGAGGGAAAATGGTGGCCATGGAGAGTAATGGAGGTTTGAAATTCATCCCAATAGGCTTTAATAGCTTGGAAAAATTCATGCCTAGGTAGAAGGGAGAAAAAGAGAGCAAGCCATGGAAGAAATGGATAGAGTAGGGGAAGAGTTTCATTTTTGTGAAGGGTAATCAAGAAGAAGCTTAATTTTATTCTTCATAAGGTAGATTTGTGCCAAGTAAGTGATACATTATTCTTTCTTGCTGGAGTTTTATCATTTTATCACTATATGGAATTGGATTGATTCTTCATACCTAGATATGAGTTAAAAAATTTCCTGATGAACATGGTTAAAAAAATCAAATTTATTATTAAAATTTTTTTGGGAATAAAATATTAAAACCCTAGATATTTTATTTTATTTTATTCATGGCTAGAAAGTATTTCCTTAAAATGGAGAGACGTATGTTTTCTTTTCTATGTGGTATTCATTTAATGGCCATATGGGTGTTTCTTTTCTATTGGATTTATTTTATAGTTATTGGCTTTTTATTATTGCTAATTTTATTTGAACCTGTTGCTCTTTAATGGTATCTTGTAAAAATAGGGCACCATATCCAAGCATGCTTTTATTTTAGATTATTTTACCTAGATTTTGATGGATTTAGAGGTATTGATGCAAAAGAGTTGTTGCTCTTATTTCACTTCTTTCATTTTACTTACTTTGGTCAAAACATGAATGGGTTACTGCTTTGATTTTGGTTATAAAATATAGATTTGGGTGTTTTATCCTATGTTAGATGCTTGATAGATTTGGTAGGCCCATTTATGCAAGTGTCACTTTTGAAATTTTTGGTGTATTATTGCTAACACTATTGGAGCATGATGTTAAGGTTAATCTGTTTGATGATGTTGTGTGACTGCTATAAATTACTCAATGATGGCTAAAATATCTTGCTCACATATTTGACCAAAACCCAAATTCTTGACTCCACCACCTAGCTGATGGTTGGGATGGTGAGGGCCACCGATTGGAGGGCTCATATGATGGGTTGGGGTGATGTGCAGATCATTTGGTAGTTGATCTTTCATTATGGAGTTTCATGATGTATTTAAAACTATTCTTAATTGGTTTTAGTGATTAAATGATTTGATATATCATGTTTAAAATTTAATCTTTCCATGTATTATTATTGTAGCAACTTCTTGTTATGTAAAAGAGTATGTTGTAATTTTTGTATAAACTTGAAATTGATATAGTTGTTACTCATAAATTGTAGAGTGATATCAAAAATTATTTTTGGGTTTTATTTTCCTTGGTTTAACCTTAAAAATGCATATATGAAGTATATTATTTATTGAGTATAAAGAGAGAGAATAGAGTTCTAATATGACCATATTTTACTATTTAAAAAGAGAAATATCCTGCAACAGTTTAATGCCCTTCCTACAACATGATTTTTAGAGTTATCATTTTTTATTGTTGATAATTTATAATCCTTTTGGAATGTAAAAGGTTACTAAATCTTGGTATGGTTAAACAAAAAAATCTAGTAAGCTACAACCAAGTTAAAATGAATTTGAGCTGGTTATTTGTTGAATACATGGATTTTTAGAGTGCTAGAAATTAATTTTTGAGCTATGTAATCTGTTGATTCCATTATTTGTATTCTTGTCGTAATAAATTTTTTTATATGTCTATAAAAAGTGATTATTGGTGTTATTTACACTACCATTGGTGTTGGCAAGTAGCCCAGCAAGGTAGATACATCATAATGTTATTGCATGAGTTCTTGAACATGGGTTATGCCAAATAAATGGTTTTTAATTTAAGATGAATGTTGTTAATACAACATAAAGGTTTAATTCATTCCATATGAAGTATAAAGGAATGTGTGATGGTAAAAATATACATGCTTAAATCAAATGATTGGCATTCATGAAATTTAAAAAGAATTGGTTACATATTTAACTATTTATTATAAGTTATGATAAAAGAATTGGTATTGCATTCATGCATATTTATCTAAAGAAGGATTTGAAAATTTGATATTGTAAGCTCAATCAATGTCACGCATGTAATATGTGCAAGTTTGGATTTCCTTAAATTGATTAAGGCATGAGTATATGATTAAACATGGTACAATGATCCTTAAATTATGAGATATTGGTATAAAGATCTATATAGGATAGTACCATTGCATATCTCTTATATGTATGAAGTTAAATGAGCAAGTAAATCCTTAGAAGCTTATACATTCCTATAGAATGAAGTGGGCATGCTTTGTTTTAGCCATTCTAATTATAGTTAAGACCTATATTATGTGCAATGATTCTTTTGCATCATGAGTCTTGGATTTTAATTACAACATTGTATGTTTTTATTTATTAAATATTGGAAATGGCGTATGATGGAAATTTTACATGCATAATTTTGGTTATGTATGCATTATACAAATCCCAACAACGCATAGTGAACTATATTCATAATTCTGCTTAGACTCTAAATAAAGTGACGCTCAAAAGAAAAGACATTTTTTTGGAGGTCATTTCAAAAGGAAAATTATATAAAAATATATAATTAAATGTTATATTTGAGGCTAGGATGAACATATTGTACCCAAATGTTGTAATAATTAGAAATGCCCTAAAAATGAAAAGATAATTAGATCCATCTTTTGATAATAACAACTTCATATTATATTTGAATTCACCTCAGACTCTAAAGTCTATTCTATACCCACTGAAGATGATCTCTCTTGAAAAAAATTTGAACACCATATTAACCATTTTGAACAATTAACATCTTGTGATGATTAAAAAATTAAGATTTTTATTGTAATATGATATAACCTTAGATCTAAAATCCATAATTTGATAGCTATAAAACCTTCTCTAAACACCCAAACTACCTATACATCTAATTCCTTCCATCAATATTGAAATCTAAGATATTCATAGAAAATATGGTGATATAAAGGGTGAAGGAAAGTTAGTGGAATTTCACAATGACCCTATGCAATTTTCAAAACAATAATGGGATAGAAAGCAAAAAAGAAAAACCCAAAATTCTTAATACTAAAATCATGATAAAAATGCATAAGCTTCCTCACGATATTTTAATAGCCATCAAATCTAAATTAGATTTAGTAACACAAGACCTGAATGAATTAATAAACTGCTTAGAAAACTAGTCTTAAGAAGAAACAAAATCACAATGCTTTTATGTAGGATAATGTAGAGAAATCATCATCTATGTCAATATTCTTGATCCCAATTATAAGATAATTGATATAAATTTTTGGATAGATAAAAGATCCAATATGAGCATTACTATGTTTGGACCAATACTATATTATACGTGGGAATATTCTTCCTTTGATTTCACTATTGTAAATGGTTCAAGGACAACTATTAAAAATGTTGTCCCTAGAACTATTTTGTAAATTTATGGCATACAAACATTTTTTAAATTATGGATGTTTGATGTCATAAGCACAAAAATCATTCTAGAAATGGACTTCCTAAACCATTTCATGCCATAAATTATATTAAAATATCATATATCCTTGACTTTTTATGGAAATACTCAAAAAAATCTTAGAAAAGGCCAAACAACAATCAAAGTCATAAAATGTAGAAGAATTTTTGAGATAACACGTTTGAAGCCAAAATATATAAACCAATTCAAGGTGTTGAAAATAGAAAAGACATCTTAAAACTGATGACAAAAAAATCAAGATTTGTTTTATGAATATCCTTGAATATTTTGGGATAAATGAAAATATGTTGTTAACCAAGACCTAAAGCTAGGGAAAGACCATAGCAAAGGTATTAATTAAAATACCATCACATTATTTACATAAAAATTTAATATTAGATAATAATAAATAAGACATTTAATTTCCAAAGGATTAGTCCAGAAAATCCATAGTGAATGGGCGTCTCTAGCTTTTTATGTCTAAAAAATTTGAGTAGAAAAGAGGAAAAATTTGGGTGGTCATAAAATGAAAGAAATTAAATGATCGACTAATCCATATCAAATATGCTATCCCAAAAAATATAGTTATAATAAATAAATTAAATTAATTTTGTGTGTTTTCAAAGTTTAATCTTAAAATTGGATTATGAAAAATTGCCATTGAGCCCAAAGGTACTTATAAAACTACTTTTGCACTTCTAATCCTAAATAAGAATTATGAATGTGTTTAAAATTAAAATAATATATTAGGGAATATAGGGTCAAATGGAGAGAGATAGACAAGAGAATAAGGGTGATAAATTATCTCTATAGTAGGTTAATTAATCATAAAATTCATATGAACATATTCTGAATTTATTATGTCGAGATATGCTAAAAATAAGAAGTAAAACTATGATATTTATTGCAATGATAATGAAAACAATATACTTAGATGGTTTTTATGTTGATATAGAGCTAGATATAAAAAATTAATGGAATAAATTAGGTTTGTATTCTAGATGAGTCACATGATTCTAAAAATTATATCTTTATAGCTATAGAGACTTGCATCGACTTAATATGGTTACATCAACACTTGTGTCTAACTTGGGTGAAGGTGTCTAGTTCATAATACCTAATAAAATTAGATGTGACCACCTAAATTATTTTAAATTCTATGTCCCCTTCACTCTTGTGCATTCAGAGATGGGTAATAGACTGTCACTCCTTGTCAAATGATGAAACCCTAGTTCCTGATATTCATAATGGATGTGGAAAAAATGGGTTAGTGGGCACATAGTGTTGAGTTACCTAAAATACCCCTCTATTAATGAGAACTAAATACATAGACAATACACTAAATAGGGCCTCAGATTTATGTAGTTATCCTTTATGTGTTGGCTTGTGTGTGCATAAAGATACAATGTGTGATAAGCAAGTACATAGAGTGACATAATTTTTAACTTGGAAAATATGGTCCATACAATGTTGTTTCAATAATTTATAATTGTAGATGTGTTGTCCCTATGAATAATATGTAAATATGAGAAAATGTGAATGGTGATAAACCACTTTGTGATGTATTTTCCCTTTCTAGAATCAACCTCTATTAAGTAAAATCTTCCAAGGTATAGTGAATGTATTATGTGGTGTGATCCTACATCACTACTCTAGAAATGAACATTAATTCAAGTATGAGGTTTAGGTTGAAGGAACATTATATCCATGATTATTAGACTGGGTATGGGCTAAGGAGTTGAGTCTCTCATAGGCTAAAAACTCACTTATCTCCTTTGCATAAAGTAGCCCCCTGATTCATTTGGGTGGTGCACCATGAGTGCTACAAGTTGGTTGCGAGATCTTCATGCATAATGGTCATCTTGTGGATTGAGTGTTACTTTAACCACCTCTTGGATTTTTTTATAAAAAAAACCTTGTGAAGCACTAATTGATGTATCCTTGTGAAGCACTAATTGCTCCTTAAAAGTGGACTTTTATGTAAAAACAACAAAACTGAACTTGCTGAATTATAGGCATGTGTTATCTTGTAAAACCAAATGTGATATGAATGAGGTAATGGTTTTTTTACCTAAAAATAATGTTCTAGAATGAATTTTATGATTTAAAGGCACGTGTTAACTAGTAAGCATAAACATGTTGCAAACAAGGTTTTTTTTGTGTATACCTAAAATCAATATTCTAAAATGAATATTTATGATTTGGTTAAATAATGACTGGAATGTATGTTGATCTTATGCTTGGAAGGAGAAATGTAAAGTCTTGATCAGGTAGGTTTTTGAATTTTAAGTACTTTAGAATGCTATTAAGAAGTAAGTATAGTAAGATGGTAGGATTGTAATCCCTAAAACCATCATGTGAGTTCACAAGTTTATGGAGAGCATGTTGAAAATATTAAGGTTGCATTAGAATTCCTAGTATGGCTTCTCAGAGGTTCGATGTGGTTGGTGTGGGACATTTCACTAACCCACGAATGATGAATGGTGAAAGTAAAATAACCATTGAATTCTATATATATATCCTTGTTGACATTCTATGATGAATATTACCTAGATGATGTGTAAGCACAAAGCATGTTGTGGAAACCATAATCATATGGTTGTTGTTGATGGTTTCATTTTAAAATGAATGATATAAGTTGTGTGAAAATCATAATTAAAAGTGGTAGAAATGCCACATATCTATATGAATGTTGTATTGTTTAGTATTATGTGGAAATTGATATAAAGTTATGATTTATATATAACTTAAAATGTTGTGAGAAGACAACATCTCAATTTCAAAAAAAATTGTAAAAATTTGTTTGGATTGGATTTTTAGCAACTGTTGTTACGAAGTTGCAGATTTATATGATAATATTTACTTAAAATGAGAGGAAGGTTTAGTTGAAAATTGTTTTACTATCAAAACTCTAATCATGAATTTGTGGCTAATATGAAAAATTATGAATACTTTTATGTTGTATGAGCTAACAAATGTTAATTTATGATCTGAAAAGTACTAAAAAATCTCTTGTTAATAAATATTTAAGTATATTTGATAACTATAGCCTAAAATGCATAATTTTTCAATAATTATTTGATTTTTTAGATGCATAGGTGGATGGAAATCAGGTGAAAATTCATTAGTAATACATTAAAAATAAAATCTTATTGGTAAACTTTTCCAAGGTAAGGGTAGGTTTAAGCTAGAAAAATTTATTGAAAAAAGTGTTAATAATTTTTTGAGTAAAACTATAGCCTTGTGAGGAACAAAAATAGAATATATATAAGTTTGAATATTTTAGAAAATTATGCCTGTAAAGGTGCATAAAACACCCCATTTTTCTCACATTGGCCTTACAAAAGGAAACCAAGCTAAAAAGATAATTTTCTACTCTGGTTAAATGGACATCATTGTCGTAAGGATAGTATGTGGAATATGAACAAGGTAAGGATGCATATATATTCACGATATGGTTTTGATAAATATAATTTTTATAATGAAAAGGTAATTATAAGGCAATATTATTTTTTTAATAATGGACTATGTAATTATGTAGTAGGCCTAACTATTATTTTGATAATAACTAATAGACTTATCAATCTGACTACTTCAATTCTAGAGTTTACCTATTGATTTCTTGTAGCGTGTATTTTTTTTTTAAATAGTGAAAATGCCTCTTTTTGATGTAGCATGATTTATGATTATTATTTAATTATCAATATGGCTCCTCCTTAAGGAGGGGAGGATGTCATAACCTTTCTAGTTGACACATTTATATAACTAATGGATAAAGTACAAAAGCCTATTTTATCAAATTTAGTTGGAATTTGAATTTTTGTTTTAGATGTGAATCCTATAGCTTATATATATGGTCAAGTGGGGTGTATATTTTTTATGCCTAGAATGCTAAGTAGTTTGTATACTTATGTAGCTATACATATATGATCCAAAGTTGGGCCCATTGATTTGTTAGCTTGGGAAATATAACCTTGAAACTATTGCTAAGGCCCTTAAGCTTGTGTTAGTTATTTGTAAAATTATATAAAATCTTATAATCTTTGTTGATGCTTTGGCATGTATAAACAAAGGATGTTTTGATTTGTTTTAAGTCTTAGTGCATTCGCATGAGCAAATAAAGGACTTTTGAAATTGTTTTAAAGTCTTAGTAAGTGGTAGTAAAAGGGATTAATGTCTATGTTGTAGCCTCTTTTGGTAATAAGGTTTTGGACCACGATGAGGTCATGATCTTGGTGTGACATTAGAATTTAGTTGAGACAAAATCATTGATTTTAGGGGTTTTGATGGATAGCATTTGATCGGCTATCATTTAGTCATTGAATTCGAAGGGGGAAAAGGAAGAATGAAGTGGGTATGGAGAAAATGTGGTTTTTAGGCTTGTGTTTGGTTGTCACCATGATGGGGCATGGAAAGATAAATACAAGGAGAGAAAGGGGAAGGAAATGGAGAGATGTGTGTATGGTCGGTGGTAGGAGGTATTTTTGTTAGATGTGACACCATGGTAAAGTAAAAACAAACTCTGTATATATTTTAATAGGCATGTGTTTTTATTTTTTTGGATGAAATTCTAAAATTTAAATCCTTTATTGATTATTTAAATTTCTATATAGAACCTTGTTAGGTATATTTTCATGTGGGAATATTTTGATATACCCACATGAGCCTATGCCACAACTAGGGTAGCAATAGGGTTTGATCATGAAGTTTTGTGTGGAAATTTTCTTGTTTATTATGTTATAGAGAAAACCCAAGTGTAAGCCTAGATAATGATTTTTTTCATTGATTTAGTCCATTGTTGGTTTTTCGCTCTGTTACACCATATTGGTTGCATAACATTTGGCTATAATGGATTTGGGTTTTATGATTTTGGGAATCTTTTTTATTACTCCATATTTCATGTTGAAGGTGATGATGTGTAATCTTTATGTATTTTTATGAGTTATAAATTGTGGTGAATTGCCCTAAATTTGGCACCACCCATTTAAAAAAAAAATATTACTATAGTTGTAAATTATACTGCCCTAATTTTATGGTGAATCTAGGTCATTATGTTTATAGACTATTTTGTGCATTCTAATTATTCAAATTGAAAACAAAATTCACTTTGTGGTGATCCATCAGTGTATAACCTTAAAACCTATATGTTGGCATGAATTTTTTTTATGGATTGATAAATGAAATCACTTTGTTGTATGATAAATTTCTACTATGCTATTAAAATATGTGAAATGTATCTACTTAGTTTGGCTAGCTGCATTATGAAATCATGATGGAAATTGATATTTACCAGAGAAGGATAGAGTTGTTATTTATGTATTAATTTTCAAATGATTTATATGAAACTTAAAATTAGGTTTAAAACCCCATGTTTACTATTGGGAAGAGTGTTAAACTGTTATCTTTGAGTTTAAAAATTGAATGTATTCCCAAAACTATTTGAAAACATGATGCCAAATATATGATTTTTGATCAGCCTATTCTGGAAGATAAATTTTGATTTGATCATTGTCATTTTGCATATGAAATTTTATTGTTTATCAGTTAATAGAATGTTATATACATAAAAAAATCATAAATTTGTACAATTGGATCATTGTTCTTGAAAGGCTTATTATGAACCTGTTACTCATATACCTAACTTGCTCAGTAAGGAGTAGATTGACTTTGTTACTATGTGAACTTACACTATGAGATATTGTTCTTAGAAAACAAGATTTTGTATGCTTTGTAATGCATTTATTAAAAGAATCTCTCAGTTTCTTTATGCATTTTAACTATTTTATCCTACCTTGGATATTGTACTCATTAAGAGATATATTTAATTGATTTAAGTAACAAAACAACTAAAATAAAAGAGAGTTTGGAACACTATTTGTTGTTATAGACCATTATATTCTTTTTATGTGCACTAATGATGTTATCTTACAAGAACTATTTAGTATACAATACCCTACTTGTTTTGGGGGTTTGTACAATATTTTCATTGATGATTACACTTTTTAAAAAGAAAAGTTACTATAGTAAGTATTATGAGGATGCTTAAATTTATTTTATGTGGAATTAAGTTAGTTGGATTGTTTTTGTTCTTTATAAACTTGATTATAAAAATAAAATTTAACTTCCAAAATATTGACTAGAAGGAAACTCATATTGACAGCTTTATGCTAACATATTTGTTGCACCCTTTTCAATGCAGGGGTTATGATACAGTTGATCTTACTTTTATGAAATTGATTATCTTTGTTGGCTACTTAAAATGTTGTGTTTGCCAATGACAACCCAAGATGGAATTTGGTATGATAAATTCAAATTGTTGATTTTAATTGTATCACATTAATATTGCAGTTTGATTTATTTCTTAGAGATTTCCATGTTTCTAAATTCAATACCTATATGGTGGTATAATTTGTTTCCTTATACACATGGCCTTTGGCTTATATCTGATATAACTATCATCCATTTGAGGATTATTCAAATTACTTGTATCAGTCTTAATCATTTGATATTAAGATGTGCAAGTGTGAATTATTTATGCAAACAATATTTTTGTATTTCTACAGTTTCTTGTATTGTGCTCATAATAGACATCCTTATATTAAGGTTATTATGAAACATTACAGTTGTATGATAGAGTGACATTGTCCATAAGCATGTTAAGTTATCATTATTATTCATATCATCCTTGTATCTTAATCGAAGGATATTCTAGTTAGTTGGAAAATAAATATTATATAACTGTTAGCATCAGGATAATAAATCATGTTATGAGTGTTGGCTATGTCTAGATATTCTAACAAGTTCTGTTAAAAATTATTATAGATGTACTATGTTATGGTATGGTGGAACTTGTTTTCAAGTTATTATTGCATTTTTTCATATTGTAGCTTTTAGGTAGTTGGAAAGTTAATAAACGATTTATTCTTTACTTGTGATTGCATGAAAACAACTAAGATTAAGTGGTTGTTAGCATGACTTTCGGGTTGAAGCTTCAAAGCTCAATATGTTATCTAATTTTGGTAAATTACTCTTTTGGATGCATGGTTGATCATGTGCAATCAACATGCAATGTGGCAGTGAGCTATCCATAATTATAGCCCACAGTTGGCCTAGATCATGAAGTTGTAAAGGGCCTAATGGCTAAACTAGTCATTTAATAAGTTCTTATTCATAATGGATAAATCATTTACTTGTTCTTATTAGAAGGAGTTGAAATAACCATTTAGTGCTATGATCTTAAGTTCGAGAATTTATTATATAATCATGACCTAGTAGCACTATTGTTGGTGGTTCATCATAAATTTGGTTTTCATTTTATATTAGTTGATAGTCCCAAATGGATGAGTTCTTGCTTGTATGATGAGATTGTTAAGGATGTTATCTTCATTTTTAGCATGTGCATTATTGAATGGTGAACATTAAATAACTCATGTTGGAAAATAGGAATGTGGTTATCAAATTCTCATGATAACCACTTTTCATATGTTGGAACAATATGTGATATGGTGGCATTCGCCAAGTGAAAGAATTTGGGTAAAATGACCCCTAAAATAATGGATTATAGTACAATGATCTAATGGGGTAGAAATAGAACTGAACTTCACTTGTGAGATCATAAAGGTTATATGTTTTAAATTTTTATGTTGTGTCACCTCGGTTTTGGTTTAGTGATAACTCCTTGCTGATCTTAAAATATTGTAAAGCTTTTATAATCAAAATCTTGATATGATTATACCTTAGTTTTTATTTTATGACCTATCATGTTTGTTGTGGTACTCTCTTATTATTATATTTATATGCTTAAGAAATATCTAGTAAGATAATTATCCACTATGATAAATCTTATCCTTTAGGTCTTTAACCTTGTCTATTGGGTTGAACTGGACACTGATTATGTCATTAAGGAGACTAGAGGCATGGACAGATCTTTATAACCTCTTGAATTACCAAGCCATAATATCTTAGGGTCACCATATAGTTAGATAGGGCGTAGGATTCCTAGGTGGTCTAATAGGGAAGATGAGTGCCTTCTATAAGGTTTGAAGGTTATCAGTGTGGACCTACAAATTTATACCCCTTAAATAATATACCATCCTCTAGGAAACAATTTTATCTATGGAATCCTCTAGAGATGTTCATCCTTATGTAAGTGTTTATGTGACCCAATCTGTTTATGGGTTGAATATACTCATGATGATGTGTCTTTCATCTTAAGGTTGTGTAATAGGATCTAAACGTAGTTCTGCTATGTAATCTGTAAAGCAATTTTGAATTTTTTTGTGAGGGGTTATTTCACAATCAAGTCTATCATCCATCAATCTTCTTGGGAAAAAATTAGTTGATTTTTTTAATCATGTTCCATATCTAATAAATAGGAACATAAGGATTTAATTTTGTGCAAAGATCTCCTTTCCATTGAATAATTTTAAATTTGCATCTACTAAACCTAATAAAAATGGATATACAATCACTTCATAAGCCAAGTAGTTTAAGATAATATCATTATAATTGACATTAAATTTAATATTTTGATCTTGAAAAATGTTTTTGATTTGATTTTTTAGACCACATACTATCTGTATCATAGTATTAATTTTGGGGTTTAATAAATAAATAGAAGATGAAGATGTAGAATAAATTAGAATATAATATTATTTTACAAAATCAAGGTTAAGAACATGGAAATTAGTTTGACGAATATAATGAGAAAGTTATTACTAAAACATAAGAGGAACATTTATACTTAGAGTATTTTGAGATGCATATAAAAGAATAGAAACATGTTGTTCAAAGTATGATAAATTATATATTAAGAAAAGGTTAAAGAAACATTAACATATTGATCATTTGAAAACATAAAGTTTGAAGAAGGAATAATATTATAAATAATTTATAGACAATGATAGTTATTAAACTGACTAATACTAAAATGATAGTTATTAAATTTACAATTTATAGAAAAGGATTTTAAACTGACAACTACTAAATTTAAAGAAGCAAACATAGTATAAGTTAAGTATCATGTCATGTAAACCAAGAGAAGGTTACCACCAAGGAAATTTTGTGTTAAATTCATAGTTGATAGATAATTTGGCATGCAACATGATCCAACAAAAGCTGTAACTATGGGAAAACATAACTCTTAAATTGGTCGATAATTAAATTAGTGTAATTCTAATTTGACAGAGTTGGGAAAAAACATTGATGAACTATACATTGAAATAATATCCATGAGAAGCCTACTTGATTAGACCATAGGCACAATAGAAAGGAAACATCTGGCCCAAACTAAAGATTTATATCCATTGGTTACATCTAGTGATATAATCATGAAGAAATCATAGTTTCTAAGTTTGTCATTGTTGAGGTTACTAATGGCCAAAATAAATGGATCATTTAACTTGAAGAATCCATTGCAATAGTTAAAAACTTTGAATAAACCTTAGAATAATAAAATATAGGAATTGATACAAAAATATTGGAGCTTAAGGAAATAAAGAGAGAACTAAAATCCTTGGTAAATTGATATTACTAGTAATAATGATCTACTCAAGGTCATCCATACTCAGTTTTATGACATAGTGAGGGTCTTGACTAGCTCAAATATCCAATCAAGAAAAATATACACTAATATAAATCAAATAGAAAAATTATTGTCAAGATAAATGATGACCAACATAAGGATACTAGAAACCTTGAGTAAATAAATTATAAAATCCAAGAACTAAAAGGAAATGTTGATGCCCTACTTGGATCATATGCATTAATCCTAACTCAAATCCATGAATTACAAGACTCTATTAAAACACCACTCGAACTTAAAACATTGAGTTTTATAAAATTTCAAAGTAGTTCTTCAACTAAAATTTTTGTGTCTTTAAACAACCAATTACTGATGAGATTGCCAAGCAAGTTGAGCAAATGAGACAATTAAAAAGTACAATTGGTGAAAGGGCAAGACCCTACAATCTTGATAATGTTTTTGAAAATTTTGATAGAAACTACAAAAGACATTAAAGACTACATAAGAACACAAAAATATTTAAATAATTTTTTGCCTTATCCAAATAAATCTAAGGTCAATAAATAATCAAATAAATTTCATAACTGTTTGTATTTATTTTTAATAAGAAATGTAGTTTGACTGGAATATCAATAGTTTAACCATACCTAAAATAATTGAGACTCTAAATGATTTAAAGAATTGGATTGAGGATCTACTTGCTAGGCCTAAGGTTATGCAAGAGGAAAAGGTTTTATTTACTAGTACACATAGATGGTTGGAAGAAGCATACTCCTCCAAAACTGAGTAATTTAATGAGGATAATAAAATAAATAAAACTAAAGCCACTTTCCCTAGAGTACAACATGGCACCATAGAATGACTTGACGAAGACATCCAAAGATCCTAAGGAATACAAACTAATGATCTAACCCAAGTACCAGTACTCCCATACTCCTTAAACATATATGGATGGTGTGGAGTAGGAAATGATGTCAAGTATTACATACAAATTCTTACTAAAAGATTACATGGTTGGGTTAAAATAAAACAATTAGTCTTTGGTAAGATAGAAGAGTATGGTATGGAACTAATAATAGTAAACCTTGATGGATGGATGAATAAAAATATTGTGGGAATCCTTAACTCTTAAGCATCATGTTGTATTGAGCATCTCCATAGCTGACTTTGTAGATGTTATAATACATGAACATGTTAGAGATATGAAGAATGTTGATGATATTTAATATAATAAACTTTATATAATGAAAGGTCAAAAACATGAAGTATTGGGATAAATTCAAATGCAACTTTCCCTTGTTAGTAATAAAAACTAAGTAAAGACAAAAAATTGAATAAAATCATTTGTTTATCAAATCAATACCATATATTATCACTAATGGCGTCATTACTTAGATCACAACTAAAATAGATTCCAAAATAGGAGAAAATGATTCCATTGATAAAATGACTCTTGGATAGATTATTCAATCTCTCAAAGAATATTTGTACATGTAATACAAGAATAAAGTTATTTCATCCCCGTTTAAGAAATAAATGAAGTCCATAAGTGGAAGTATGTATAAAATCCTAGATTTTATCCTTTGGATTATTATGGTGTAGACCCTACCAATTGCTCCTACCACAAGAAAGATAAAATATACAAAAAATGAAAAAGTAAAATCCACTAAAGTATAATAAAAGGTTTCACACTCAAGAAGTGTATGTCAAACCTAAAAGGTGTCACAACCTACTATTTGACTCTTTTTTTATAGGCATTATTATATGTATTAACATATTTTTTATTACTGATCATCTGATGCTTACATATAGATGTTGATTGATGTTATCTTGCAATGACATACTATTATCCTAGAGCAACATATTATTATCATGTAACAACATACTATTATCCTGTAGCAACATACTGTTATCCTAAAACAACACACTATTATCCTGCAACAACATACTTTGTTTCTTCAAAAACATATTTGGATGTTGTATATTAGTGATGCCATCAATATAGTTTTATATTGTGATGATTATATAGTTCATATTTACATGTGTGTGTGTGTGTGTGTGTGTGTGTGTGTGTGTGTGTGTGTGTGTGTGTGTGTGTGTGTGTGTGTGTGTGTAGCAGATACTATGGATTTCATTTTTTGGTGGCTACATGGCTCACATGTATATGAGCTAGGCTGGTGCAAGATTTTGGTAGTTGAGGTAATAATGGTGAAGGCAGTGAGCAGTTGGGTAACACTAGCACTAGATAACAAATATAATGGTAATGAGCTATCTAGTCCTTGAGTAGTTGCATCATGTCTTATGTCTCTCTTTTTTCTTATTTTATTCATTTAATCTTAATTGATATTTTCATCCTTTTATTTTGCTTGATTATGGTTGTGTTTACTTTTAGTTTTTATTATTTTATTTGTTTGGTGTCTTGTGTGTGTTGGCTTAGTGATAATATGATTTTTTTATCTCAACTATCATTTTCTTTATTCTGGCTGTTAAAGGAGCTTAAATACTTTGATTATTATTTTAGGATTGTTAACTTATTGCTCACCGTGGATCATATTATGATTAAAATTATTTAATTGAAGTGTTCTTGTCTTGGTTTTATCACCAAGAGGCCTCGGTAAGGTTAATGCCATGCATTATAATGGAGCGAGACTCCATGATGGCCTTGATTTAATAAATCCATGGTCAAAAAGTAACCCATGCTTAATGTTATTTATTAAATAAAATTTTGTTAGGCCATGATGACCATTAAGGGGTTTTGGACTTTGGTAATACATTATAATTAAAATAAAAATAAAAATACAAAGTATATCTATTTTTAAATAAATAAATAAAAAGAAGGAAAATAAAAATAAATAAAAGTTTATTGATTAAGGTAAAGGATGGCATTAGGGGTTGATTCTTCACCCAAAAAAGAGTAATCGATTATTTTACTTGGAAAAAATGTCTTTCTGTTATGTTGGCATATGGAGAAAACCTAGATGGAAAATGGTGGCCATGGAGAGTAATGGAGGATGGAAATTCATCCCAGTAGGGTTTAATGGCTTGAAAAAATTCTTGCCTAGGTAGAATCAAGAAAAAGAGAGCAAGCCATGGAGGAAATGCATAGAGCAGGATAAGAGTTTCATTTTTGTGAAGGGTAATCAAGGAGAAGTTTATTTTTCTTCTTCATAAGGTAGATTTGTGCCAAGGGATGCATTATTATTTATTGCTAGGGTTTTATCTTTTTATGACTGTATGGAGTTGGATTGATTCTTCATTCCTAGCTATGAGTTAAAATTTTACCTAATGTACATGGTTAAAAAGAAATCAGATTTATTTTTAAAATGAATTTAGGAATAAAATATTAAAACCCTAGCTATTTATTTTATTTTATTCATGGCTAGAAAGTGTTTCCTTAAAATGGTATGCTAGGAGTTTTCTTTTCTATGTGGTATTCATTTAATGGCCATATGGGTGTTTTTTTTCTATTGGATTTATTTTACAACTGTTGGGTTTTTATTATTGCTAATTTTATTTGATCTTGTTGGTCTTTAATGGAAGCCTATAAAAATAAGGCACCATAGCCAAGATTGTATGTTTTTATTTTGGTTTATTTTGCCTGGATTTTGATGGATTTAGAGGTATTGGTGAAAAAGAGTTATTTCTATTATTTTACCTCTTTCATTTTGCTTGCTTGGGTCAAAACGTGAATGGGCTATTGATTTTATCTTGGTTAAAAAATACAGATTTGGGAGTTTCATCCTATTTTGGATGCTTGATAGATCTGGTAGGCCCATTTAAGTGTCACTTGTGAATTTTTTGGTGTATTATTACTAACACTATTGGAGAATGATGTTAAGGTTAATCTATTTGATGATGTTGTGTGACTAATGTAAATTACTCAATGATGGCTAAAATATCTTGCTCACATCTTTGACCAGAGCTTGAATGCCTAACTCCACCACCCAATTGATGGTTGGGGTGGTAAGAGCCACTGATTGGAGGGGTGATAGGATGGGTCAAGGTGATGTGCACATCATTTGGTTGCTAATTTTTCATTATTGATTTGAATGATGTGTTTAACATATTCTTAGTTGGTTTCATTGATTAAATGCTTTGTTTTAGCATGTTTAAAATTTACTCTTTCCATGTATTATTCTTGCAACAACTTCTTACAATGTAAAAGAGTATGTTTTATTTTTCGTATAAACTCAAAATTGATGTAGTTACTTCTCATAAACTGTAGAGTGATATTGAAAATGATTACTAAATTTTATTCTCCTTGGTTTAACCTTCAAAATTAATATCTAAAGAATTTTTTTATTGAGTATTAAGAGAGAAAAATGAGTTCTAATATGATTGTATTCTATTATTTAAAAAGATAAATATCCTGTAGTAGTTTAATGCTCTTCTTGTAGCATGATTTTGAGATTTATCATTTTTTCTTGTTGATCCTATAGCATCCACCTGGAATGTAAAATGTTATTAAATCTTGGTATGGTTAAACAAAAAAAATTAGTGAGTTATAACCAAGTTAAAATGAACTTGATCTGGTTATTAGCCAAACACATGAATTTTTAGAGTACTAAAAATTAATTTTTGAGCTATGTAATCTATTGAATCCATTGTTTGTATGGTTTTAGTAAGATTTTTCATTATTTTTATATGGATATAACAAGTTATTATTGGTGTTATTCACACTATCATTGGTGTTGGCAAGTGGAACTGCGGGGTAGATACAACATAATGCTATTGCATGAGTTATTGAGCATGGGTTATGCTTAATAAATGATTTTTAATTTAGGAGGAATGTTATTAATACAACATAAAATTTTAATTCATTATGTAACAAGTATAAATAAATGTGTGATGGTGAAACTATGCATGCTTAAATCAAGTTATTGGCATTCATGAAATTTAAAAATAATTGGCTACATATTTAACTATTTCTTGTAAATTGTGATAAAGGATTGGTAGTGAAGCCATGCATATTTATCCTAAGAAGGATTTGGGAAGTCGGTATTACAAGATAAATCATTGCCATGCATGTAGAATGTGTAAGTTTGGATTTCCTTAAATTGACTAAGGCATGAGTATATGATTAAACATGGTGCAATGATCCTTAAATTATGAGATCTTGGTATAAAGATTTGTATAGGATAGTACCATTGCATATATCTTATATCTATGAAGTTAAATGAGAAAGGACATCTTTGGAAGCTTATACATTCCTATAGAATGATGTGGGCATGTTTTTTCTTGGCTGATCAAATTATGGTCAAACTTGTATTATGTTTAATGATTCTTTTGCATCATGAGTCTTAGATTTTAAATACAACATTGTATGTTTTGATTTCTTGAATATTAGAAATGGTGTATGATGGTAATCATACATGAATAACTATAGTTATGGGTTATGGGTGCATTATACAAATACCAACTGTGCATAGTGAACTATATTCATAATTTTGCTTGCACTCTGAATAAAATGATGCTCAAAAGAAAAGACATTTTCTTTGGGTCATTTCAAAAGGAACATTCTATGGAAAAAGACAATTAAATGTTATATTTGAGGCTAGTATGGAGATATTGTACCCAAATGTCATAATAGTTATAAATACCCTAAAAATTCAAATATTATTAGATCTATCTTTACATAATAATAACTTTAGATTGTATTTGAATTTACCTCAGACTCTGAAGTCTATTCTATACCCACTAAAGATGATATATCTTCAAAAAATATTGAACATCATATTAACCATGTTGAACATCATATTAACCATATTGAATAATTAACATCTCATGATGATTAAAAAATTAAGATTTTTATTATAATATGATATAACCTTAGATCTAAAATCCATAATTTGATAGCTATAAAACCTTCTCTAAACACCCAAACTACCTATACATCTAATTCCTTCCATCAATATTGAAATCTAAGATATTCATAGAAAATATGGTGATATAAAGGGTGAAGGAAAGTTAGTGGAATTTCACAATGACCCTATGCAATTTTCAAAACAATAATGGGATAGAAAGCAAAAAAGAAAAACCCAAAATTCTTAATACTAAAATCATGATAAAAATGCATAAGCTTCCTCACGATATTTTATTATCCATCAAATCTAAATTAGATTTAGTAACACAAGACCTAAATTAATTAATAAACTGCTTAGAAAACTAATCTCATGAAGAAACAAAATCACAATGCTTTTATGTAGGATAATGTAGAGAAATCATCATCTATGTCAATATTTTTGATCCCAATTATAAGACAATTGATAATTTTATTTGGATAGATATAGGAGCCAATATGAGCATCACTATGTTTGTACTAATACTAGAAGATATGTGGGAATATTTTCCCTTGATTTCATTGTTGTAAATGGTTCAAGGACAACCATTAAAAACATTGTCCCTAGGACTATTGTGTAAATTAATGACATACACACATTTTTTAAATTATGGATGTTTGATGTCACAAGCATAAACATCATTCTATAAATGGACTTCATAAACCATTTCATGCCATAAATTATATTTAAATATCATCTATCCTTGAATTTTTATGGAAACACTCATAAAATTCTTAGAAAAGGCCAAACAAAAATCAAAGTCATAAAAAGAAAAAGAATTTTTGAGATAACATGTATGAAGCCAAAATATATAGACCAATTCAAGGTGTTAAAAATAGATAAGACATCTTAAAATTGATAAAAAAAAAAATCAAGATTTTTTTTATGAATATCCTTGAATATTTTGGGATAAATTAAAATATGTTGTTAACCAAGACATGAAGCTAAGGATAGACCATACAAAAGGTATTAAGTAAAACACCATCACATTCTCTACATAACAATTTAATATTAGATAATAATAAGTAAGACATTTACTTTCCAAAGGATTAGTCCAAACAATCCTTAGTGAATGGGTCTCTCTATCTCTTTATGTCTAAAAATTTTGAGTAAAAAAGAGAAAAAATGAGGTTGGTCATAAACTACAAGAAATTAAATGATTGGCTAATCCCTATCAGACATCCTATCCCAAACAAGATAGTTCTAATCAATAAATGAAAGGAATTTTGTGTGTTTTCAAAGTTTAATCTTAAAATTGGATTATGGAAAATTACCATTGAGCCCAAAGTTACTTATAAAATTACTTTTGTACTTCCAATCCTAGATAAGAATTTTGAATGTGTTTAAACTTAAAAATATATATTAGGGAATATAAGTTCAAATGGAAAGAGATAGACAAAGGCATATGGGTGATAAATTATCTCTATATTAGGCTAATTAGTTGTAAAATTCATATCAACATATACTCAATTTATTATGCTGAGATGTGCTAAATGTTGGGATAAATAAATAACGGAAGCACACAATTGATTACCAAGCAACTTAATATGCGGAAATTAACCAGAATACACAAGTAACTAGAATTCAGAAATAACACATGATATGAGAGACAATACACAACTTGTATTAAAACTCTTTCAGAAGGAAATACAATAAAGAAGGCTGCCACAGTTCTTCTTCCTTACACACCTCTAGGGCATAAACAGTAAATCTTCCCTCAAAGCTCTCTCCCTTAGGTCCCAACACCCAACTCAAACACAGAGTTGGTGTTCACCTCCAACCAGCCAGTATCCACTACTGCCAGTACACCTGTGCTCCAAGCACTCCACAAGTGCTCCACGCACTCCACAAGTACACAAACGTACTTCAAGTAGATCTCCCCTGAACCTGCACCTCAATAGACCTTACTTATGGAAGGATCTTCCTTGCCTTCCTCTTTGCTCTCTATGAGTACTCACTGTACTCCAAGTAGATCCCACCTGATCCTGCTCCCTGTTGTGTTGCTATCCTATCTAATCTTGCACACCTGCAAACCAATCTGGTTCTGCACACCTGTGAACTTTGACCTTGCACACACATACACCTACAGATCAATGATCTTACTTACCATGTAGATCTCCTATCGTAGCCATGCTCACCTGATGACCAAGATCATACATACATGAAGAACCCTGCTGATTCTCCAATCCAGCACCCACACTTGGTACTGTGGCACTAGGAGGAACACACCATTATTATCTTCTCTCTGAAGGAGCTTATATTATTGCTCTCTTACTCTCTAGCACAAGTTTACAATATAACCAATGAGTCTCTTAAATAGATCTCATGCAAACAATAATTAGACACCTAATTACAATAATTAGATCCACAGCTTCTAGTCTAAATTTGGCTCTTGACATGCAACCACTTGGTTTGTCAACTAACTACCCGTAATACTCGCAATTCAAACCACACAAGTGACCGACGTCGGTCCCTATCTACCTGGGGGTGCTGACGCCGGCCGACTTCTGACCGACATCGGTTGCCTTCTTGTTTGATCCTGCTGACGTTGGTTGGCCTGATCGACGCCGATGTCTGTGACACTCTGCAACCCTTCGCAACCTCCTTCCCTGCTTGCATCAGTGAAGCTTTTAGCTCCACAACCTAACACTAAAAATAAGAAGTACAACTATGATATTTATTGCAATGATAATTAAAAAATATACTTAGATGGTTTTAATGTTAATACATATCTAGATATAAAACATGAATGGAATAGATTAGATTTGTATTCTGGATGAGTCACATGATTCTAAAAATTATACCTCTATAGCTGCAGACACTTGCATCAACTTAACATGGTTACATTAACACTTGTGTCTAACTTGGATGTAGGTGTCTAGTTCATAATACTTGCTAAAATTATTTTAAATTATATGTCACCTACACTCATGTGCATTCAAATATGGGTAATGGACTATCACTTTTTGTCAAATGATGAAACCCTATTTCTTCATATTCATAATGGATGTGGAAAAAATGGGTTAGTGGGCATATGGTGTTAAGTTACCTAAAAGACCCCTCTATCAATGATCATTGAAAACATATACAATAATCTAAAGAGGGACTCATATTTATGTAGTTATCCCTTACGTGTTGGCTTGTGTGTGCATACGGATATAATGTGTGTGAAGGAAGTACATAGAGTGGTATATTTTTAACTTGGAAAATATGGTCCATATAATGTTGCTTCAATAATTTATAATTGTAGATATGTTGTCCCTATGAATAACATGTAAATAGGATAAAATAGGTATGTTTTTCTTACTTAAGTTATTGATTGAGTTCTTTTGGTAAGTTTCCATGTGAGAGGTAATAATTTTCTTGGTGAGGAATGAATGAGGACTAATCTTGTACTTGTACCAATCCCTTTGGGGAGTATTTCACATAAAATCACTTAGGTCAACCATAGGAATATTTTTAATTTATAAATTAGATGACTTTAGGACACTAGATAATTACATCAAAATAATACACTTGCGTCAATGTAGGTGTTTGAATGGGATCAAAGTGACAAGGCAGTTGGAAAATAGTCACAAGTATAGAACTTGTAGAGACAAATGATAATTAGGTTTAAAACATTGTGAATATGATAGAAGCTCTGAGTCATTATAATAACATTGGTCATAATAATAGATAAGAAATATGAATAACGAGATAGAGTATATGAGCCTTTAGCAATGGTAATGGTTTAGAAACTAAAGGTACATCCATGATATGTATTTTCCAAGTATACAAGATTGACGTGATATATAATTTAGAAATAGTGTCTACTTTTCCCCCATTTAATCTAATAATGAAATTTCTAGTTTAAATGAAAATAAATATGTTCTTGGGGATTTAAAACACACCTTGTCTTTGCATGAGTCCAACTTGAGTGCTTTATTGGTGACTGACCTGTAACCTAGAGCATTTTACAGTATATAATCAGTGCATATAACCTAAAATTGAAAGAATTTGAAATGATTTAAACTAAAGAGATAAAGGTTTAGGAATACTCCTATGTATAGATGTAACCACCTTGCCTTTTATAAATTTAATTATAACAGATAAATGATGTATCATTATGAATCATTAGATTTGAGATTAGGAAAAATATAAATTCTAGAAGGTGCATAAATATAAAAATACTAAAGGACAAAACTTTCCCCCAACCCTGAAGTTAAAGGTGAGTTTCCATCTAGCAGTTGAGATTAGCTCAACTATGAAACCTAATCATACTTATAACCTAGTGAGTGTGAGTGAACTAAGTCAACCCACACTATAAATCTGGTGTGTTTGGATGATTTAATAAATTTAAACCTATAAAATTAGCAAGATTGAGTGATTAATCACCTCAACCATACCAAAAATAGAAACAACTATTGTAGTAAATTGGTTCAATATAGTCTATAAAAATACAACCTGGGGGGTGATGATAGTCTATAAAAGTGTTTTGAAATTTGAAACTAATCTTTATTTTACAATTTAAGTTCCTTTTTTCATAACATATTCACTTTGTTTATGTCCCATGATGAAACCTAGGTATAAAAATGGTACCAATGTACAAAATTCTTCCAAAAATGTGTATATGAATCATATAATTGTCATTTTAGCCTATTTTCAAACTATGTGGAGAACACGTTTCCATAACATGCCCCCAATGTATGTCTAAAACTATGAAAAATGTAGATGACATGTTTCCATAGCATGCCCACACTGCAATTTGAATGTGTGAATAATGTGAAAGCCATGCCTCTATGACATGCCCCTATTAATATGCCCCCACTTTTGAAGTGAGTATAAGCAGAAATTGGTAGTTACCTTATCTCAAAAGGATAAGATAACTATATAATATGTGTATGAACTATAAAGCATATAAAAGGAACATGTCTAGGTAGATATATCATTGAAGCACGTAGAATGTGATCAAATCAAGTCCTAAGATGCATTGTATAGATGATGACAATGTTTATATAGTAATATTTCGAGCTTAAAAAGCAACAAAGACCACACACAAAATTAATTCAAAATACAATGGTCCAAGGAGATTGCAAACAAGGGGCATGTTCAAATACCACACAGTCAAAGGGACATGACTTAGTCAAATGTCTACAAAAGCGAGAATGGCATATTTAAATGTCAAAGATGAAAATGAAAGAATTAGGGTCACAAACATTAGAGCTTATTCAAATAGTAAAAAAATAAATAAAAGACACTCAAGGAAGTGTATAAAGTAAAAATATAAGCAACCAACATAAACATATCATACTAGCCCCTAATATATGTTAGCAAAAAATGTTAAGTAAATAAAATATTAAGTATACTACAAAATATATAAACATGGATAAAGGCATGTGCAGGTACATAAAATCAAACATGATAATATAAAATGATCATAGAATGATATAACTTGGATGTATCATATCAAATAATTAGATGCCCCTAATGTCCATATCACATGAGTAGAGGGAAGGCCCAACATATGAAAGTGCATAAATTATGTATTTGTGTATGCATGTATCACACTCAAAATATGCGTGAAACACATGTGTATATAGAAAGTAATGATATGTCGTATACCAACATGGAACCAATAACATATAATCCAAGGAACTGATAAGAATATGTAGAAGCTAAAAATATTTTTGGATTTTAAAGTTTTTATTTTTTTTGGTAATTTGGAAAGGTGATATGGACAAGGGAAAATGACACTAAAACCCAAGGATATCATTAAGGGTATGTCTTTGTGTAAGCCCTGTATCATGTGCATCATATTCATATGTTGTGTAATCAATATCATTAGGATCACACCAATTTTTATTATCATAAGGATCATAATCACCTATATAGTCATTGTTATAATAAAAATGTAATTTATTTGGTTGTTCTTGAACTTGTGATATAATATTTTGAGCATTTATGTATGAAAAACTCATTTAACCATAGAATGGTAGTAAATTATTGAAAATTTTCCTTTCTTTAGTATATTCATCATTGTCAAAATGTTACATCTCATGTTGGGATAGGGAAGAGTCATGTATCTTTAATTTCATACTAGGAATATATGCAATATGTGCCTTGGACTCTTTATTTTAGGATGAAGTCATGGGATTTGTAGCATTGAACTTAATTGTTTATTCCTCTATGTATGAATTAGATATGGTGTTTGTATCCTTAGAAACCATATTTTTATCATTTTATTTTGTAGGCATGTCTTACTTTTAAAATTCCTTTGATCAAAACCCTTTTTTGAGAGTGATTGTTTATCTTGAGTTTTAATTGGCAAAGTTTATTCTTTATATTTTTATAAAACTTCCTTTTGGATATTTTCTTTTTCTAATTGTTTTATTTGTAAGTTTTTTTGTTTGAAATTATCCTTTGGTACCCATATTTTCTATTTTGGCACTTGTGCTTTAGGAGAGGTACTCATAATATGAGTGGTTTTATTGAGTGATGTATCAATCATAGGATCACCATCTTTGTGATTGTATTTTTTATTATTTAATGAAAAATAATAATGTATATGATTCCTGTGCATTCTATGAGATGCACAATAGTATTTGGATCTTCGTATATGACATAGATGGGGTAATTGGATCCCTTTATTTTAAAGCATTTATCTTAGGATTTCAATTAGAATCTCAATAGCCTTTTTGTCACTTTTTAAATCACTTATGTTAAATGTACTCTATTATATATTTTAATTTGGATGTGAAACAATGTTGGGTACAACATTGGTAGATGAAGATACAAATACATGATTAACACTAGCATGTTTTGGATTTTAGACATATCGAATCTGATTTTCCAATAATGTGATCTTTGAACTAAAGTGTTGATTTTACTTTTGTAAATCTTCTATTGACTTGCTCATAATTATGTTTTGATCTTTTAGGGATTCACAAGTACAAACCCTATGTGCTTGAAATTGAACATGCATATATATACCATTTACCTTACCCCTTTAAGCAGTGATAAAATGAACCCAGTCTGAGGAATGGTAACTATTACCCTCATTAGGGTTAGGAGGAAGAATAAGTTCCTTTTTATCCATTTTAAATTTTTTAAAACATGATATGATAATGAGAAAGAAGAGACGCATAAATGCTAACATTATAATATGATATTATAAGGATATATAAATTTTAGATTATTAGCTGAGTTTTTTGAAGAAATGAGAGAATTTTATATAAATACAAGATATGAGATGAACCCATAAAACAGTGAAACAAAAGTAAAGTAGATGGCCTATAAGTCTAAATTTACTAAAATTAATAAAATACTAAATTTCCAAAACTTGTACAATATTTCAGCAAACAAAAATAGGTTTTTAAGTATACTAACTTATGTAGAAGATACCTCTATGTAATTTTGAAATGGATCTATTTGGAGGTAGAAATGCATTAATAAAGGAAGAAACAACTTGTAAGTGTTTGAACATGAATATTTATAACTAGAGGAGGGTAAAACCCTAGGGTGAAGTTTCATATCTAAAAGTAAATCATAACAAACTAAAACACTATGATGTTAGAAACACTAGATAAGTCTAGGTTTGTAAAGGAAGACTCAGAGATCGGGTTCACCCATTGTTTAACCCTAAAAATATATATTAGGGAATTTAGGGTTAAAGGGGTAGAGATAACCTAGGACACAATAGTGATAAAATACCTCTATAACAAACCAATTAAGTTCAAAAATTAGATAAATAAATAATAAATTTATTATGTTTATACATGCTAAAAATAATAAGTATAACTATGTTAGATATTTTAATGATAATAAAAAAATAATATTTAGTTAGTTTAGATGTTAATATAGATCTGGATTTGGAATAGGAAGGGAATATACTAGATATAGATTATGTACCAGTGTCCTAATTCTATAAATTGTACGTATGTAGTTGTAAACACATGCATCGACTTGAGACAATTATGTTGACACTTTTTTATAAAGTGGATGTAGGTGTCTAGTATATAATACATATTGAAAATGGATGCATCCACCTATATGCTTCTAGGTTTTTTGTCACCTTCACTTTGGTTTATTTAGATCTAAGTCATGGACTCTCTCTCTCTCCTTGTCAAAAGATAAAACCCTAGTTCTTCATCTTCATAGTGGTTATGGGAAAATGGGTTAGTGGGTACATGGTGTTGAGACACCTCAAAAACCCATCTATCAATGAGTTTTTCCTACATATCCAATACTCTAAAGAGGGCCTCATACTTTTATATATCTCCCCTACATGTATTATGTGTATATAAAGATGCAATGTGTAAATAAGTACATAGAGTGACCTAACTTGTACCTTGGTAAATATGGTCCATGGAATGGTACTTTGATAATTCAAACTTATAGATATGTTGTGCCTATGACTGGTATCGAAATATGATAAAATAGGGAAGCTTTTCTCACTTGAGTGATTGATTTACTGTTTTTGGTAATTTTCCTTATGAGAGGTAAGAAATTGTTAGGTGAAGAATGAATGAGGATTGATCTTGTATTTATACCAATCCCTTTGGAGAATGTCCCACATTAAATCACTTAGGTCAAACATAGTAATATGTTTCATTTGTAAATTAGATGAATAGGAAAATTGTGTCAGAATAGGACACGTCGATGTAGGCCTCTAACTAGGATGCAAGTGTCTAAGAAGATGGAAAACAAGAACATGTCTAGAACTTATAGAGATAGAAGATAAGAAATTTTACAACATTCTAAGTATAATAGAATGTTTGAGTCATCAGAGTAACATTGGTCAGACTAAGAGGTAAGAAATATGCATAAAGAGATAGTATTTGTGAACCTTTTAGTAGTGAGAAAGGTACACAAAATGAAGGTACATCCATGATATGTATTTTCCAAGTGTACAATAATAAGGTGTTATATAATTCAAAAATAGTGTCTACACAATGGAGATTCATGCCTTTCAAATTAAAAAAATTCCCCTTATGAATTTAAGAAAAAGATGTAAATTATATTTGGACATGCCATGAATTTTGAAATATATATTGATGACATTCTTATCTTATCTCCTAATTTAAATAGCCATCTTGTAGATTTGAAAGAATTTAAAAAATTATGTGACAAAAATGGGGTGATCCTATTTGGTAAAAAATGGAATTAGAGACACATAAATAGAACTTCAAGGACTAAATATTTATGGAGATAAGATAAATATCGAGCCTCATATCCTAAAATCATTAGATAAATTTCCAAATGAGATCAAAGATAAAACTCAATTACAAAGATTCATAATATCCCTAAATTCCTATTCTCCATTTTACCAAAATTAGGCCCAAGACAAAAATGCTCTCCAAATTAGAATAATAAAGGAAGATAGCCCATGAACTACATAAATGACTAAAGCAGTAATAAGAATAAATAAAAGGTAAAATATTTATCTAACCTAAAGTTCCCTTGCGATGGACTCATGATTCTAGAAATGGATGATTATGAAAAAGCATATGGAAGAGTTATGCTATAAAAGGTTGAAAACAATAAAGATGAAGTTTGCTATTACTATAGTGAAACTTTAGATGCTATCCAGAAGGTCTATCATTCTATTAGAAAGGAATTATTAACAACAAATATTTATATGTTTAAACTCATGATATTTCTGCTTCCAAATAAATTAATTATGTGCATTTACTTTTTTCAATTTGAATCAATAATTAAGAAACCCAAATCCAATAGGTTGGAAATTAGATAATGATAGGATGGGCTATATGGTTTTAAGATTTTGAACTTGATATCTAGTATAAAAAGGGATCCCATAATGGTCTAGTTGATCTCATGTCTAGGTGAGGTTCTTAATGGTACAAAATAATTTTTTCTCTAACTATGTGTTAAATTGTTAATGTTTCAGGGTGCCTCTATCTCCATTTCTCAAGGAAATAAATCAATTTTAGACACTCTCCTTTTAAAATAAAAATAAAATCTCCATGCATGGATGAAGATTCACGTAGAACTTGAAATCACTACTGAATTACTTAGCATTGATATTGAGTAGATCTTGTCAAAATATTTATTTCATATTACTTAAAAATCATATTTTCCTTCATAAATAAATATTTAGATAATGAACCTAGACATCTCTTATGACTTAATTTCACTACTTAGCGAACAACTATCCATTGAATAATTCAAAATCATTAAATCCATATCCATCTTCTATAGAAAAGTTGATATCAACATTAGAATAAATAGGTTAATAAGATGCTTTATAGTAGGATCTTCTATCATGCCAAGATAATAATGGGAAGACATGAACCAAAAAGACTGGATAAAAAATATTTCTTAAAGTACCATAAGTCCTTGGTTTCAGATTCTTTTTATGAATGAATATCTTGGTGAAATTTAGGTTTGAGTGGTCTTTTGATAGATTCTTAGAACTCATGGATTTGAGTTAGGATTAATGAAAATGATCCTAGCAAGGCATCAACCTTTGATTTTAGTTCCTGGGTTTTTTAATCTATTTTCTCAAAGGTTTTAGTATCTTTATGTTTGTCATCATTTATCTTGATAATTTTTTTAATTTGATTTTAACTAGTATTTAATTATCTTGATTAGATATTTGAGATAATCAAGACGCTCAATATGTCTATAACTTGAGTCTAGATGACCTTGAGTACATCATTATTCTTGGTAGTATCAATTACCAATGATTTTAGTTCTTATTTTATTTCCTTGAGCTTCAATATTTTTGTATCAATTCCTAAATTTTGTTCTTCTAAAGTTTCTTCAATGTGTTTTGATATTCAAATGGATTATTAAAGAAAAATGATCTATTTATTTTATCCATTAGTAAACTCAACTAGGACAACCTTAGAATCTATGATTTGTCAAAGGATTCTATCACTGAATGCAACCAATGAAGTTAAATATTTAGTTTAGGCTAGAGGCTTCTTTTCTAGTGTACCTATGGTTTTATCAAGTTAGCTTCTCATGGATGTTATTTCCATGTATAGTTGAACAATTTTTTTTCCTAACTCTATCAAAGTATAAACTAGTTTAATTGTTATCCAACAAAAGAGTTAAGTTTTCCTAGAGACACATCTTCTTTTGGACCATGTTTCATGACAAGCTATCCATAAACTATTAATTTAACATAAAATTACCTTGGTGGGAACCTTCCTATGGTTTCCAAGACATATACTTAGATTATTAGCATAGCATATAAGTTTTGTTTTACATTTTTTTTAGGTTATTAGGTATAACCGATTCTATTACACCAAGCTCTATTTTATATTGTATATCTTATAGATTCATCCCTTCCTGGCTAGTTGGTTACCATATTTTTGGTAAATAGGTTTGTATATAATGCTACTCCATTTATCAAATAAATCAATCTAGCTCATTTTGTTTGATAATAATATGGTGTCAGAGCAAGGTTTTGATCTTATGACCTGCATAATTGGCCTCGAAAAGTGTAGAAATTTTGGAGATCCATGAATCCTGGCTTGAATTCCCTTTATAATATAGCTATGGAATTATGTGGCCCCATTTCTATATGAGTTTCTGATTGATTGCACAAATTTTTTCTAGAACATAGTGGAAAAGAAGAAGTGACACAAAGGTAGAAGTTGATTGAGTTGAAGAAGCTCATAGCATGGATGTTTGATCTATACACAATAGAGTAAGAAGATAGGATTAGTCTTATTGAAGCATTTCATTAGCTCATTGCAATCATTCATTACCACAATAGTGCATTGTGGAAGCCTATAGTGGAATCCTAAGCTTTCAAAGTCTTATCGACATCATATAAGTAGAAGCTATATAGCACACAACAACCATAGGTTTAGTGCCTACGGAAACATGAATCAGATTATTAACACCATGACATAGAAATAGATGTAACAATGGTAGGAACACATACATAGTCAATGCCATTGAACAAATGATGAGCCATGATCAAATCCTCCTATAGTGGGGAAAACTACAAGTCAGTGATCGAGTCTGGTGTAATAGAGTGTAATAGAAATAATTCCCTCTATTATGGAAAACATGAATCCATCCCTTTGTCAGAATCTTTCATTGATGCCAAGTAAGAGAACAAAGTGATTAAAAAAGTTCATGGAACATTAAAGCTTTAAGATAAACTATGTGTAAACCACCACGTATGTCCAACATGAAGGACAATGTTCGAACCACTAAAATCCACCAAGGAGACTTGTAGGCCATATAAAGCCATTGTGACACTTATGAGAGCTTCAATTTCTACTTTGCCTTGCTATAAGCCCTCCATGACAGTAAGAACCTTCAATTTGATGACCTAATCTAAAAAGGACTTCTAGAATATTTCTTTTTTGATGTGTACTACCAAGCAAGGAGAATATGAGCAAAATTTGAAGCTAGATATGACACAGACTATGAAGATGAGGTTGATCACCCTAGGAAGAATCCCAATCTCTCAGTATGTAATTCTCCAAGCTTGATTTTCCTACTAGTGAGTAAAAAGACTTGTAATTTTCTCTCATAGTAATAAAATATTTTTTTCTCTTTAAAATGTCTACTCCAAAATTACTTCTATCTAATGCCAAAATTATCAAAGGGCCAAACTATGCCACCTAGAAAATGAAGATGCACACCATCCTTTAGTTTGAAGGACTACAAGGCATCATCACAAGGACTGTGCAGGTTTCTAGTGATCCTGATGCACTCACAAAATATGAAATGGCTAATGTTAAAGCCTTGATGTTGATTATGTTAAGTATCACTGATTATGTGCAACCACATGTTAGGGATACAAACAGAGCAAAGCTATTATGGGATAAATTATCAACCATCTATGATGTGAAAAATAGGACTAAGATTTTCTATTTAAAGTTGAGACTTCACACACTCTCTATGGAGTCCAACGAGAAAGTTGAAGAAATCTTACATCAGGGGGTTGAGCTGCAATGGAATTATTATCACTTAGTGAGATGATAGATGACTAAATCTTGGTCTTGATCAATCTGAGAGTTCTACCTTCCTAATTTTAAGTGTTCATCATGATGTTGAATGTCTCCAATAAAACAATGTCATTCAAAGAGCTCTTGAATCTATTACAGTAAGAAGAAGCCATCAACTCAATCTAAGATGAGTTACAAGACAAAGATCTTATCTTGAAGTAATAATAAGGTCAGAAGTCTCACAATGTAACTACAAATAAGTAACCATAGAAACAATAGTAACAAAAGTCTTGACATCATCATAAATTAAAAAATTCAAAGAAATGGTGTCACATCTATCTAACCAATACTTACGTCACAAACAACTACTGGTATAATGGCCTAAAATAAGGTTCTTTTAGTAAAGAAAGCACATTAGGGCATGATGATTCATATAAATAAAAAATATGTCCCCACTAGTGGAAGTAGAAGGGACAACTCATATCTCAACAAGATGATGGATTTGATTAAGAGACATTTGAAGAAGACAATTATAGCACACATAAGAACTTAGTGCTAGTCTCCTAGACCTCATAGCCCATGAGGAATATCTAGTTGATAGAATTAAGTGCCACTAAACACATGGTAGGCAATGGAAAGCTATTTGATTCACTGAGAGACCAATCCAATGGATATCAGGTTAGGATCATTGATGATAAAGAGTATGTTGTAGAATGAATAGGCCAAGTAACCATTCCTCTCAGAACATGTAAATGTACACTCTAAAAGGTACTATATGTTCTTGGATTGACATCCAACCTCTTATCAACTAGTTAGCTTTTGAATCATCATCTGAAGGTGGAGTTTCTTGTTGATAATGGCATTAAATCTTGCTTGATATCATGAAAAGGTATGGTTCTTTCTAGAGTATTTTTGACAGATAAATTATTTTTTGTAGATACTATTTCATCTTCAATAGTAGATGTATCTACCTCTATGGTAAAATATACTACTCTCTGGCAGTCCTGTTATGGTCACATGTTTGCTGGATATCTGTACCAACTAAGTTTAAAGGGGATGGTACATGGACTTCCCAAGTTGTTCAGTTCCTTGCCCATTTTCCCTGGATGTATTGTAAGTAAACAACACATGGATCCATTAAAGACAAGCACCTTTCATTCCAAGAAACATTTGGAAGTTATTTATACTAATTTGAATGGACCATTACCTACTTCTTTTTGGGATACAAGTAATTTCAACTATTTTTAGATGACTACTCTTGGAAGACATGGGTATTTTTATTGAATAAGAAGAGTGAGGCCCTTCATCATTTCTAGGTCTTCTATCAGTAGGTTGTGAAGGAGAGTAAACAACCTCTTCTTCTCCTTCACTCAGATCGAGGGGGGAGGAGGGGGGGGTGGAATTCACATCAAAGAAGTTCTTGGCATTCCTAAACCAATAAGGCATCAAATATAATTTGACTACTCCCTACATGCCCCAACATAATGGCATTATTTAGCGATGCAATCACATAGGTAATGGAAATGTCTCCCTGCATGCTATCAACATAAAAAATAGAGAAATGATATTAGGTAGAAGCATTCTAGACAACTATTTATCTTCTCAATAGGGCACCAACTAAGATTTTAAAGGACAAAACTCTAGAAGAGGTATGGAGTGGTAAAAATCCATCAATTTCTCATTTATGAGTGTTCATTTGCACAATATATTTGCATTTCCTAGCTCAAAAGAGGAAGAAAATTGAGCTAAAAACACTCTCGTGCATCTTATTGGGATATAACACTACCTCAAAAGCATACCATCTCAAGGATTCTGAGATGAAGAAAAATTATGAAAGTAGAGTTTTGGTTTATGAAGAGTCATCCTTTGACTCAATGATGTAGAAATAAGAAAAAACACTAACCACCTCTCACCAATTACTCTCTAATTTAGATGATGAGGAGACTTCTCACAGAGAAGATGAGATATAAGGGGAACTATATGTCGATCTTAGATAATAAATAAATGTTAATAAACATCTACCAGGTAGTTCTTCACATCAATAAATTAGTTCTTCTCATTAGCAGTAGAGTTCTTGTCTAAAGTGGGTATAAATAACCATCAAAGACTCCAATGTGCAATCTCCATATAATACTTCATCTAGAGTGAGAATGAGGAGTCAAACAAGAAATGAGGTAAATTTTGCACTCATGAGTATAGTAGTTGTTATCTCCAAAATTGATAATGTTTGAGAAGCACTAAGTTAACCTCAGTGGAAGAAATCTATGGATGTTGAGTATGACTCACTCATGTAGAATAGACTTGGGAACTTGTTGATATACCTACAAGAAAGAAACCCATAGGCTGAAAATGGGGTTTCAAAACTAAATACAAGGTAGATAGATCCATTGATAAGCACAAATCATGACTTGTAGCAAAGGGATGCTCATAAAGAAATCATTGACTATGAAGAGACCTTTGCACCCACTATGAAGATCAAGACCATAGGAGTTGTTTGTACACTAGCAGCATAGAATGGATGGAAAATTCAACAGATGGATGCCAAGAGTGCTTTCATAAATGGTGATCTCAAAGAAGTGTACGTGACCCAACTTGAGGTATTTGTTGATGAAAATCATACTAAAGAGGTATGTCATCTCATAAAATCATTGTATGGACTGAAACAAGCTCTTAAGGCATGGTACATCAAGATAGATTATCTCCTTTTACATCATGGTTTTACCCATAGCCCCTCAAATTCCAATTTATACATAATGAAGGTAGGGACATAAATAATCATTCTTATTTTGTATGTATATGATCTTGTGATCACTGTAAGTTCAAAAGATCAGGTGGATATTGTAAATAATGACCTCAAAAGATCCTTCAACGTGACTAATATGGGGCTACTCCATTACTATCTTGGCTTGGAGATATGGTAGAAACAAAATCACATTTTTATCTCCCAAATAAAATATGCCAAGACACTCCTGAAAAAGTACAAAAAGTCATATTGTAAACCTCTTTCAACACCAATGGAGAATGGTTTACAACTCTCTCAATTTTAGGACTCACCTCAAGTGGATGCAACTCTCTATAGACAGCTTGTTGGGAGTCTCATCTACTTAACCTACACTAGACCGGACATATGTTTTTCTATGAGATGTCTCTCTAGATTCATGTAGGAGCCAAACAAATGTCACTAGGTTGCAACAAAACATGTTTCGAGATATATTTGAAGTACACTTGAGTATGGTCTAGAATATAAGAAGAATACTTAGTTCTTCTTGTAGGGATACACTGACTCTGACTACACCAGATCTGTTGATGATAGAAACTCAACATCAAGATACATATTTCACCTCAAATATAGACCAATCTCATAGATCAATAAGAAGTTAATTGTTGTTGATATCTCATCCACTAAGGTAGAGTATCACACTACACATGGAGCTATGTGCGAGGTGATATGGTTACATCCAATTTTAGCTCATATGGGCATTAGTGAAGAGAAGTCACCTATCCTTCATTGCGATAGTCAGGGTGTGCTAAAGCTTGTGAAGAATCCTATTTTTCATGAAAGAACCAAGCACACTGAGTTTGGATGTCACTACATTTGAGATCAAGTCTTAAACCACCACATCTAACTCTAGTACTGCCCAATAGATGCACAGATAGATGATATACTCACCAAATCCCTTGGAAAGGTGAAATTTGAGCTATTTAGGGGGTACATTTATAAAAATAATGTAATAAAAGGGGAATCTTAGCATAGCATATAAGTTTTGTTTTACATTATTTTTAGATTATTAGGTATAACTAATTCTATTGCACCAGTCTCTGTTTTAGATTATATATCTTCTAGATTCCTCCTTTCCTGGCTAGTTGGTTACCATATTTTTGGTAAATAGGCTTGTATATAATGCTTCTCCATTTCTCAAATAAATCAATCTAGTTCATTTTGTTTGATAACATAAATTATAATTTTTTTACTTATTTGATTATAGTAGTAGTCAATTTAAGATCCTTTTCTCGAAGAATATTTTTTTTTCCCTTGGAGGGTTCTCCTTTAATCATGTTAATGTGTAGAACATTCTAAAAACTTTGTGTATATCTCATGCATGCATCACAATCTAGGTGAGTACCATAGTGGCTTTATACAAGATTAACAAATTGGTTTTGTTCATCAAAGTCTTGTATACTTTGGTATTCACTCCAATCTAATTCTAAAGCATTAGATTTCCTATAAAGAAGTCTAATTGTTTTCAAGGCTTATAGACTGGTTATATCTAGTGGATTTCACATAGACTGTAACCTTTTCATTTTTAGTTTTTTTTATAAATTTATTTTATTTGTTTTGTGGATTCTTGTCCTGCATCTTCCTCAAGATGTTTTATTTTACATATTCCAATATCATCCTTTGAAGGCATAGGAGTAAGTATAGGTGTGTATCTACTTATATTTTTATGAGGTTTATAAACACACTTGTTATAACTAGTAAGTCATTCTTTTGGAAGAGATAAGATCTCAAAGTTAATATGGATAATTTTAACTTATTCACCAGTAGTTTTTGTACTAGGGACAATCACCAAGTTGGATGGCACCTTTTTAACATAATTATATAGAATAATAGGATATTTATAATATCAGGAAACCTATCAAGGAACTATGTTGAAAGGAATGGATTTAGGATCCATATCAAGGTTTTTGAACTAGAGATTGCATTTGAGAAAATTAGGTGTTGTCTAGCCTTCAAATTCTATGATGAAGTTAAGTAAGATGCAAAAAGTTACTTTTTTTTCATGGGGACAAATTAATTTATTTATTCTAACATAGCTTAAGCGATATCATTCATTCAATTATCTAATAGGATAGAAAAAAGGAAATCTATTCCTTGTCTACACAAAGGGACTATAGCCCATTCGAGTTGGTGTATATGGACAAATCGATATCCATTTTTGTATAAACTCTTAAAATGTTCTTTGGACAAAATATTGAACTATTTTCCATCAAGATTACCTGGAACAACACCTTGTGAATTAAATTTATTAAATGAAATTTTCATTTGAAAAGTTTGTTTAAATAAGTTCATCTTATAGACTTCGCTAAAATCTAGACTAGGAAATTTCAAATTTTTATCAATAGTTTCTAGGGAGATATATTAACTCAGATCATGATTATCTTCACTACTATTTATTTTCTTTGATTTTTCAAGAAAATATGTAAAAGGAACATACTCGTTACTTATGTGGTCCATAATGATTGAAAGTTGCAACTCTTTTTGGGAGAAATTTTAAAATCTACCATGAAGAGATCATTTAGGTAGTAATCTTATAATTATTCCTCAATCAAAATGAAATAAATAGGGATTCTTAGCAAAACAATGACAAAATAGATTCATAATGCCTAAAAAAGCTTTAAGACCCACTATCTTGCATACATTTGACAAAATTATGAAAGATTACAAAGCACATTAGAAGATCTGGAGGAATGTATGACACAGTTAGTTCCATTAGTATATGGATTAATAATTAATAAAACTAATCAAATTTTAATCAAATATACATGAAAGTAGGTTGATTTCCCATATAGATAAGAAATAGTATATTTGATCACTGAAAGAAAGAATCAATATTATTTATTTATCATAGAAATTCTAAAAAACATGAAAAACTAGGATATAATACCACTTTGATATTCAAGTACTTATCCAACATATTCAAACCAATATGTAGTCACAACTATTCCAATAATATAGAACCTAATCTTAGTAGTAATGCTTAATGCAAAAGGCATATCCAAAGGACGTAGCACTAAATTAGGTTGTAGACAAATATGCTGAGACTTATAAAGATACATAATAATATTAAACAATGTTAGGGACCCCTTATCCAACCACTCACTTCATTTAACTGACTGTTCGTCAACAGCAATTTTGGAACCGCCACAGGCAACCAACATCAGTCCCTATCTGTCTGGTGCTATCGACGTCGACTGACTTCCTGCCGTCGCCGGTTGCCTTCTGCACTGCATCTGACCGACGTCGGTCATGCTGTCGATGCTGGTGCTTCTGGTTCTTTAGCAACCTTCCTCATGTCTGCAAAAGTTGAAGCTTTTACCTCCACACCCTAACAATCTCCCACTTGGAGATAAATAGCTACTACTGTACCTATACCTGTACACCATCTATTTTGTTCTCTTGGCTCTGTATCCCTCTTCAAAGTCACTCTTGAAGACCAACCACCACGCAAACCTATGATGCTATACCTGTCACTTATGCTAAAATAATTTTTTTGCTCCCAAATTCTTCATGACATACTTCTGAACCAACTCTACCCTTAGCTTAGAAAACTCCTTGTATATGAAACCCTGCAACAAGTAACACAATACAGTAACAGGATAATGTAGCTAATATTATCCAACCTGATAAAGAAAAAATACAATGGTCAAACCTCCATTGTCTGCAGCCTAATCAAGACCATATACCATAGCCTTCTATCTCACGTGTCCATCCACTCTCTTCTCTAATATGGGAATCCATCTTCCAGCTGACAACTCCACCAACAAATACCTATTTGGTTCTACTCCAAGGACTCACACTCCTCATCCATGCCAAGCTCCCACTGTTTCTAGATTCTACCTGCATTGCTTCTTCCATCTTCCTAGTTCTTGACCATCAGTAGGCAATATAAAGAAGGTGAACAATGAATATGAGGTTCAATTACCATTTCATGACCTCCATATGGGTGTTTGAGACTTCTTGACAGCTTGCTGTCCACCCAACATCCATTCCAGTGACCGATCTCGGCCATCTCCCAGTCTGCTCTCGACCGATGTTGGTTCCCTGCACTGACCCTGACTGTCGACGTCATTTCCCTAACTGACATTGGTGTCCCCCCTACAGACATCGGTGCCTGCCTGACTGACATCAGACTTCTCCTGCCTGACCTACCGACCCTGCTGGTCTGCACATGATCGATGCCGGTACCTGTCTGGCTGACATCGGTCCCAAGTGACCGACATCGGTGTCTGTGTGTTCCTGTAAGTGATGAAATATTCATTCATGAGCTCATCTTGGATCAAACCTCTGTCCATACTGCCCTACTCAGAATTGATCAGCACCTGTGACTGATCTCTGTCCTTCATCTCCTCCATAAACACCAAGGCTTCTTTGTTCTTGTCAAAAGCATCAAATTTCCTTTTTCTGCAATGAACTCTATCTATGATTTCTGAATCTGAACACATACCTTTTGAATTAATAACATCCATTCCCTTCTTATTCATGTGACCAAGCCTATTAAGCCACATCTTCGAATCTATAGCTGAAGTAGATAAACCAGAAGTAGAATCAGTAATACAAGTAGATAGATAAAGAGTATCTACTTTCTTACCTCTTGCTAGAACAAGTGCACCCTTGGTAACCTTCCAAGAATCTACTGTGAGGGTTATTGTACATCCCTCATCACCCAACCTTCCTACAGAAATCAAACTCTACTTCAGAATCGAGACATGCATGACCTCCTTCAACACCCATGTGTTGTCCATCTGCAATCTCAGCTGCACTTTCCCTTTGACAACTATCTGACAAGGCGTACCATCCCCTAAATAAAGCACTCCAAAGTCTCCCTGTTCATACTCATGGAACAAATCTCTATTTGGGGATGCATGAAAAGAAGAACCAGAATCTAAAATCCAAGATCCTACCTGACAATCCAAATAAAGTATGAGAGCATCCTATACCATAATATTTGCATCCTTTGCTTCTTCATTACCTACATGTTGATTCTCTTTATCTCTCAACCAACACTACTCCTTTGTGTGTCCTCTCTTTCCACAAAACTAGCAGGTAATACCTTTGGACTCAGATCTCCTTCCCAACCTTGATTTCCCTTGCTCTATCTTCTCCCTTTGCCTTCCCCTGCTTTCTGCACTTAGAGCATTTCTTGATGATTCACATGTGCTTCTCTTGCATATTTCCTCATTCAAGATCACACTCACAACATCATCAACTTTTAAGATTTTAGAAGCAAATGCAGAATTACTTACTGCCATAACCAAACTATCCCAACTTTCAGGCAAAGAACATAAAATCAAGAGAGCCTTTACCTCATCATCAAAAATAATATTGACTGAAGCTAATTGGTTTACCAAACCATGGAAATCACTGAGATGAGTATGTACCAATCCACCTTCCTGCATTTTCAAAGTAAATAGCTGCTTCATAAGATATACCTTATTAGAAGCCGAGGGCTTTTCGTATAAATTTGCCAAGGACTTTATCAACTCTTTCGTTGTCTTACACTGTGATAAGTTGGAAATCATAGATGATGCAAGGCTCAACCTTATGGAACCTAGAGCCTTCTGATCAAAAATGTTCCATTCTTCATCCTTCATATCTGTGGGCTTGCATGCAACCCCACCCAACGGTAAGTACAAATCCTTCTAATATAGATAATCCTCTATCTGCATCCTCCAACGTTGATAATTCTTGCCGTTAAACTTCTCCATTTGTAGCTTACTTTCTTCTACCATTGTTGAACTCCCACTCAATCAGAAAACCCTGTGAATGACCTGTAATCAAACAATAACCTGCTTCCTGCAAACCATAGCTCTGATACCAACTATTAGGGACCCCTTATCCAACGGAAGCACAATTGATTACTTTCTTATAAGCAATTAAACATGGAATTATACCAGAATGATAAAGTAACTAGAAACTTGAGATAGCAAAGAATTTGAGAGACAATACACACTATTGTATTAAGTATTACTAGAAGAAAACACAATAAGGAAGATGCCACTTATTCCTCCACCTCAAAGGCTTGCCACACCTAAAGACCTTCTTCCCTCTCTCTCTTGCTCAACACAACAACTCTATAGCCTAAGTTATTATCCCTCCTTGAATGCTTCAGCTGATCTCCTTGACCTTACACCTGTAGATCTCCTTGACCTTGCTTGTTTCAATGTTTTTACTTGCCTTCTTGATAATTACAATACATGCCTCATGGGTCTTTAAATAGAATCCCATGGTTACAAAAATAAAACTCTAACTACAATAATTAGACACGCAGCTCGTGACTATAATTAGTCATTTAACATGCAAACACTCGCTTCACTTAACTGACTGTTCGTCAACAGCAGTTCTGGAACCACCACAGGCGATCGACATCAGTACCTGTCTGTCTAGTGCTGCCAACGTCAACCGACTTCCTGCCGTTGCCGGTTGCCTTCTGCACTGCATCTAACCGACGTCGGTCATGCTATCGACGTTGGTGCTTCTGGTTCTTCAGCAACCTTCCTCATGTCTGCAATAGTTGAAGCTTTTAGCTCCACACCCTAACAAACAAGCATATCCTTCTTTCATTGATGATAATGAATAATATTTGGCTTTTACATATATAAAACCAAGAGTTCTTTTTCATTAGTGAAGGGAGTAATCAATACAGAGGACTGAGAACCAAGGTAACCTAAGAAATTGGATAAAAACCCCAACCAACTAGGTGAAATGACTTAAAGAGAGATTCATTAAATGTATGTTAGAATATAAATATGTTGTATTGCATGGATGGAATCTAACATCATGAGGAAAAAGAGAAAGTAGGCCATCCCACCACTCACATCACTATTTGGTGTGTTCGATTTCCCTACTCAAAATAATGAAGTGATATGGATATGAGTCCCTTCCATAAAATCATCATTGGGACTAAGGTACAATATGATGTAATTGGAAAATTCAAGGGAGAATCCCACATTGATAACTTATAAGGTAACCTTAACATACAACAAATTGGTTGAATACAATTAGATTCAACTCCAGGGTTTTATTTGATAGTTAAAACCATATACATCATTGTATTAATTAAAAATGATCAAGCACTCACATTTGTCAAAATGTGAAATGTCTATGGAATTTGGTGGAATAACACACACCATAAGGGCCCATCCATGCTACTAAAATGAGGGGATCCCACCAGGAATTTCAATAGACATGTCACTACTAATATCATATTCATCATCAATCCTTTGATAGGTTTCTAAAACATAGTCATCCCAACTATATTCATTATGAACAGATAAATCTGGAATCAATATTTCAACTTTATCATGGTTATAAGGAATTTTTTATAGGAATCCATCAATTAATTGGGTAGTAGTTGTCTTAGGGAATTTACATAATTTTATACCAAACTTATAACTTAGCCTTTTAGTGTCATGATTGTAGGAACATCATATAAAATGGTATTCAAACTCAAGATATTCATACATATATTTACATATAAATTCAAATAGGACTTCATCACAATAAAGGTCAAGATCTACATGCATAAATAACATGTTAAATTAAGGACTTGTGGTACTTGAAACATGGTTTTGTATCTAGTCTTCTTGGCTTATATTTTACCATTCTTCTATTGGCATGCCATCAAGTCCTGTTGTAAAAGATCTTATTACCCTATTTATTCTAATGTTGATATCAAATTTTTTGTATAATATGGATCTAGCTTTAATGATTCTAAATTATTCAAGGGATAGTTGTTTGCCAAGCAAGAAAATTGAGTCATTAGAGACTTTCAAGTTCCTTGTCCAAATATTTCTTTATGATTTAACCCAAGTACCAATATTACCATACTCCTTAAACATAGATGGATGGTGTGGAGTAGGAAATGATGCCCTATATTACATACAAATTCTAATTGAAAGATTGCATGGTTCAACTAAAACACAACAATTAGTCTTTGGTAAGACATAAGAGGATTGTATGGAACTAATAATATCAAATCTCAATGGAGGAATAAAAGTCTGGTGGGAATCCCTAACTTCTGAGTAACATGATGTATTGAGCATCTCCATAGCTGACTTTTTAGATGCTATAATATGTGAATATGTTGGATATATTAATAATTTTGATGCAATTGAATATAATAAACTTTATATAATGAAACTCAACAATAAGAATTACTAAGACAAATTCAAATGTGAATTTCCCTTTCTAGTAAGAAAAACTAAACAAAGCTGAAATACTAAATCAAAGCATTTTTTTTGTTAATTTAATCTGAGATGTTATAATTGACAGAGTCATCTCTCACATCACAACTAAAATAGATCCCACAATAGGCGAAAAGGCTTCCATTGATAAAATGACTCTTAAAAATAGTTTTCAATCTGTCAAATAATATTTGTAACTTCAATTTAAGAATAAATCTATTGTATCCCTGATTAAGAAACATATGAAGTCCATAAGTGGAACTATCTATAACTTTTTTTGGGTTTGGTCCTCCAAATTATTATGATGAAGACCATACTAGTTGCTTCTACCACAAGAAGGATAAAATATTAAAAAAGAAAAAGAAAAAGGGAAAAGGGAAAAGCCATGAAAGTATAAGAGAAGGTTTTTCACTCACAAAACATATGTTAAACCTAAAAGGAGCATTCTATGGAAAAGGATAATTAATGTTATCTGTGTCGATGATGGTCATATTTACCCCAAAAGTCTTAATAAGTGAAAATATCCTACAAAGATAAATATGGAGCCATATTACCACAAGAATTACTTCATATTATATTTGAATTCAGCTCAAACTCTGAAGTCTATTCTATGCCCACTAAAGATGATATATCTTGAGTTAAATATAAAAATAATATTAACTAGATTGAATAATTAACATCTCCTCATGATTCAAAAATGAAGATTTTTTATTACAATAGATGACAGTGTTAAAATAAGAATCTAGAATCTGATAGTTACAAAACCTTCTCTCAACAACCAAATTGCCTATACATCTGATTCCTTCCCTCAATGTTTAACTCCAAGATCTTCATAGCAATAATGGTGATCTAAAGGGAAAAGGAAATTAAGTTGAATTTCCTAATGACCTATGTAATTTATAAAATGAAAACGGGATATAAATAAAATATCAAATCCCAAAATTCCTAGTACTAAAAGCATCATAAAAACACATAAGCTTCCTCATGAGATTTTGATAGCCTAAACCTCAAGATAGGTATAGACCATGCCAAAGTTATTAATTAAAATACCATCCCATTATATCCACAATAAGTTAAGATTGGACATTAAGAAATCAAAGATTCACTTTTCAAAAGATTAGTCTAGAAAAGCCATAGTGAATTGGTCTCTCAATTTTTTTATGTCAATAAACATTTTGAGCAGAAAAGAGGAAAAATGAGGTTAGTCATAAACTACAAGAAATTAAATGATGGGTAATCCCTATATGATATCCCATCCCAAATAAGATAATTATAATCAATAAATTAAGGGAATGTTGTGTGTTTGCAAAGTTTTATTTCAAAAGTGGATTTTGACAAATTGTTATTGAGCCCAAAGATATTTATAAGACTATAAAAATGTAATCCAACAAGAAGATATGCATGAATTTAAAGTAATTCCTTAACATGATTATGATCACTATTATCCTCTTTGAAGTTGTTTAATAGAATCCTAATTCTTTCTTACTATACATATAATAGAGTTTACACGAACTTTATATATGGACATTAAATTTTACGAAGTAAAAAAATTATCACCCTCCTATCAAGGGAGGAAACTTGAATATGGTTAAATTAATATGTAAAAAAACATACATATGAATCAATAGAGGAAGGATAAGATACTTATGCTCTTGACTAAAACATACAAAAATACATAAAATAAACATGCACAAATTATTTTAGGAGGGGTTCATCCTTTGCACCTTTAACTCCTCATGCATCATGAACATCATCTCTTTGAAAAGTCAAGAATTTGGGAAGGTGACATGAAGGAAATTTAAAAAAAGAGTTTATAATGGAAATAATTGGAGTTAAATTTATTAAATAGGTTTCTGCACATAAGGGTAAGCCAAGGATAACTTGAATTTGAAGTTCGTGAAGTCATACAAAATAAGGCTTTCCCTTGTTTAATTTTATTATTTAATGTTATAACAATGAGTTCAACACCTGTCCATAGGTTAAAAGAGTAATTGAAGGTTTTTATATAGAGGTGCCTTGTATCCCCCTCCCCTATTCTACAACCCCTTCCTCCCCCTCCCAATTGTGTTTTGTGTGTTTGTATGAAAACATATGATGATAAACACCTTTAAATTGATGATAATAATCATTTTTAATATATTTTCAACCAAATCCGTATATATCATTTATGAGAATGCATCTATTAGTAATAGGTTTTAATTTATTTGAAATTATTGTATGTTTCTCTTGTAGTTATTATTATCCATATACCTTAACTCTTTGTACAAAAAAGTATCTTCTTTAACTTTCTCTTTGTTCCCCATTACACAGATGAACATACACATGCGCATGCGCGCACACACACACACACACACACACACACACACACACACACACACACACACACACACACACACACACACACACACACACACACACACACACACACACACACACACACACACACACACACACACACACACACACACACACACACACACACACACACACACACACACACACACACACACAAATTATGTTGATAGACATTCTACAACTGTAATGGTGGGTGGAGTGTAATTGAGTGAGTTTTTCAATTTTATGTTTTTCCTTAAATTTGATGTATGTTTGACCATCACATGTGAATATCAATCTTAAATTTGGTATATATTCGACCATTATCTATATTCTATAAAAAAATTCTTCTTTTTGGAGAATTCAATTGAAAAAAACATAATATTTTGGCTACACAATGAAGTTTGAAGCTCTTATTTAATCTTGAAAATATTATTTCGACCGTAATATATTTGTGTAGCTAGATAGATGCCATTGTCAACAATAAATATGAAATTGGAAGAAAAGGTAATGAAGTCATTAATAAATATGGTATATAAAAAATTCAAAATAAAAATCTTGAAATTGATATCTCTTAACATATGTCAAATAGATTTATTTAAGATATATGTGCTAGTTTATAATAGCATTTTATATTTTATCACTAAACAAACATAAAAAGTTAAAAAGATAATTATGCTAGAGGCATCTCTATTAGAGTGCCATCTCCTCAAATTCATCTCATATAAGATAAAAAAAGCAATATTCACAAGTTTTGAGCAACGGAAAAAAATTCAGACATCTTACTGCTGAAAAACCATTAAATATCTAACAAATGGCAGTCATGCTCTCTTTGCAGAGAAAATTAGTCTTCTATTATGTCAGACAAGGGTTGTTGGAGAACCTTATGGATGAATGGTGTTGGGATATGAATACCGAAAGCACACAATTGATTACCAAATACAAGCAACTTAATATGTGGAATTAACCAAAATCAACAAGTAACTAGAATCCAGAAATAACACAAGATATGAGAGACAATACACAACTTGTATTAATACTCATATAGAAAAGAATACAATAAAGAAGATGCCACTTCTTCTCCACCACCTCTTCAGAGGCTTCCCACACCTCAAGTGAATAGTAATTCTCTCCTCAAAGCTCTCTCTCTTAGGTCCCAACACCCAACTCAAACACTGAGTTGGTGTTCACCTTACACCTGTGCTCCACGCACTCCACAAGTGCTCCACGCACTCCACAAGTACACAAATGTACTTCAAGTAGATCTTCCCTGAACCTGCAACAACCTGCATCTCAATAGACCTTACTTATGGAAGGATCTTCCTTGCCTTCCTCTTTGCTCCTTTCTGAGTACCCACTGTACTCCAAGTAGATCCCACCTGATACTGCTCCCTGTTGTGTTGTTGTCCTATCTGATCTTGCACACCTGCAAATCAATATGGTTCTGCACACCTGTGAACCTTGACCTTGCACACACATACACCTACAAATCAATGATCTTACTTACCATGTAGATCTCCTATAGAAGCCATGCTCACTTAATGACCAAGATCATACACTCCTGAAGAACCCTGCTGATTCTCCAATCCAGCACCCACACTTGGTACTGTGGCACTAGGAGGAACACACCATTGCTCACCTCACACATAGAAGGAGCTTATAATATTGCTCTCTTACTCTCTAGCACAAGTTTACAATACAACCAATGAGTCTCTTAAATAGATCTCATCCAAACAATAATTAGACATCCAATTACAATAATTAGATCCACAGCTCTCAGTCTAAAATTGGCTCTAAACATGCAAACACATGGTTCGTTAGCTAACTACCCGTAATATACTCGCAGTCGAACCACACATGTGACTGATGTCAGTCCCTATCTACCTGGGGGTCACTGACGTTAGCCAACTTTTGACTGATGTCAGTTGCTTCCTGTCCCTTTCCTACCGACGTCGGTTGGCCTGACCGACGTCGGTGCTTGACACACTCAGCAACCTTCCTAAAACCTCCTCCTCTGTTTGCATCAGTGAAGCTTTTAGCTCCAAAACCTAACAAATGGGTGCCATATTCTCTTGTCGTATGTCTTCCAAATATTTTCAATCCCTATCATTTAATGGACAATCAAGAGGTGGATCGAATTAATATGGCATTTCATTTTTTCACTTTCAACTCTCAACTTTCAATTCAACATCATACTTGTATAGTTGAGAGAACAATAATTCTCTACGAGAACCATTTCCCCCTAAAAACTTGACCACATCTTTCCTCAATTTAATCATCTCTTCCTGGTATTTGCTTTTGGAGGCACCACTTTTAGTCTTGAGTTTATCAATCCTATCCAGTAGCTCTTATTTTATTTTATTATTAAGTGAATAACATACAATATCCTCATATCACAATGCAACACAACCACGTTCGAACCCACAATCATTATTATTATTCCAAATAAGTGAAGGGAGAGATATATTTGAATCTAAACATACATGCCTTTTGACGAATGATGTCTTCTTCCTCCTGTTCCATAAAGAAGGCATTGAAATTTTTGATCTCCGCATTCAGCAACTCCACAAACTCCGATTCCTGAGCAACACTAGGACTAATTGACATTTGCTTCAACATCTTGCACTAGAAAATCTGTGAAGGAACTCTTTTGGTTTGCTGACACTAATTACCATCGAAGTTGGCAGATGCGATTCTCTCAGGTCTTCTGTCAGTGAAAGATAAACGTGGCCTTCTAATGGATGATGAGAATAAGCTTCCTATATATTATATAATCAAAGTTCTATATATAAACATTTTTATAATATATAATAAGTAATATACATATAATATTAAAAAATATATATATTATATAAATTAATATTAAAATATATATGAAAATATATATTATCTAATCAAGTATCTAAATTAATATAATATTAAACTATATATTATATAATATAATATTGGTGTATATTATATAAACCAATATAAGATTCATATATATTATATAATCAATGTTTTATATATAAACATTTTTTTTATGAAATATATCCATATATTAACCAAACAAAAATATACAAATAATTCATAAAAAATATAGGCGGTATGAGAGCATGTCACGTAGCCACACTAGGTAAAGCCTAGAAGCTAGAAACGAAAGTATCACTAACAACTAGGCAAAGTCTAGAAACAAGTCACATAATAAAAGAGAACTTTAAGCAGTAAGAGCAAGGCCAGAAGGTGGTAGATCCATATCATCCAGACCCCAACCCAAGCTTGGCAAGTCATTACCATCTATAATAGGCTCCCAGCCAATAGCTTAAGCTATGTCCCTATCATCATCTTCTTCCTATGCAAAATGGCCATATAAAGCTTGGGGAACTTGTCCAACATGCCCAATCAGCCTCTAGGTGGTACCCCCCAAACATCTAAGCATAGAAGAGGAGTGTCCAAGTCATCCTGCCCGATCGGGGAAGGAGGCAACAACTACCACCCTCACTGCTACATAGGAGGGTTCATGCACTAGTATGGGGTGCCAATGTGAGAGTGGAAATAGGAACAACTGTGATGATGCCCACCACAAAGCAACAAAGCCAGTCTGCCCTCCAGTTTGGGATCCCTAGGCAGAGATGGTGGAACTCGAGCCATTGTAAAAGGAGCATCTCCCTAGTGGGAGAGGAGATCCTGAAGATGCCCAAGATCCATAGTCACTTTATTGGCTTGGACTTGAATCTAAAAAAATAACATTGGAGATGATAGAGAACTTATTTATAAAATATATATTACAATTAGTAGATGAATTATTAAACACAAAATTCTTTATTTCTTTCCAAAGCTAGAAGAGAATCTCCACTTTGAAAGTATGCCAGACTTATGAGTATTTGAAGGTCATCACAAGTTTATCTCCAAGGAGGATGTGCTGCCAATGAAAAAATTTGGGATGGAAAGGTTTGAAGAGATCATGGATCCAAGTCTAGACCCTTTGAGTTTTGGAACAGTACCATAAAAGATGAGGAAGCATTTCAAGGTGGCCACAAAAAGGCCATGTAGACAGGTGAACTCCTAGTTGGACAAGTCTTTTGCCAATGGGTAAGCCTTGGTGCAATATACATGAAGCAAATTGAGAAAACTTGGGCTCCACACAAGCCCCCCAGATAATGTTTAAACAAAATATCCACATAGTAATAGATGAGTGCAACCCCCAATGGGCATTAAGCTTGTCTACCATGGGCAAAAGGGGGCGGGCAGGGGGGAGGGGAGGGGGCATGGTGAGCCATCCATAGCCAAGCCGAGGAGTGTAATTACAAAGATGCGTCTCTACATACCACTTCCAGTCCTTCCATCATGGCTGAGTGGAGTGGACCAAGATTTTGTGGAGCATGGAGGTTGGCATGGCATTAAGAATCTCCAGGTAGGATTCTTAGTCCGCAGTGGCTAACCAAAATTTGGCTTTTGCCTCCTCCTAGGATAGCTAAGAGTAATATTGTCTATAAAAGATATCCTAGATGGTATGAATTCATCTACGAAAAATATTGAGAGTGTTGATCCAAGGGACTTATGCAAAGGGCACTTCATTGAGATTGAAAATAGGAGACCACCAGAGAGAATGGATGTTAGCAGATAACCCATTACGAAATCTAGAACCATTCTAGAGAAACCATGGATTAATCTTTTCCCAGGCCTTCCAGATGCTTTTGGCCACAAAACACCCTATGATTTATATGAGAGATTGATTGAAGAGTAAATTGGGGAAGTCGATCTCTTTTTAGGACTTCTTTCCCTTAGGCAAGCCTGAGGAGATACAGTGTCTATACAACACCTTCCAAGCTTCCTGGACCTCAATGGCCCACACAATCCATTTGACATATAAGGCAGTTCCTTGTGGGCTATGTCAATGAGCCCCATATCTTTGATATCATGCAGGAGGTAACAATATTCCCAAGCCACCCTGTGGAATCCTTTACCTTGGGGTGAAGTGGCCCAAAGAAAATCTCTGAGCAATTTCTCCAACTTTTGCTAAGATTTTTTAGAGGGAACCCAACATGATGAGTAGTACACATGGGTAGTCAAAATTTATTTTGAGCATATTTGAAATTTTCATACTAATGAAAGAGACTTGGTCACCTAGTATTCCATCTTCTTAAAAACTTTGTCAACAACATATTACCATAACAAGGGTGGAAAAGCATCAAAAGTATAGGGGATGCCAATAAATTTAAAGATTTTATCATGTTGGATCCACTTCCAACCGAATTTAGCAGCGCACACCAGTGGAGGGAAGTAAGATTGTCTATAGCAATAAGTTTTTTGCCATTGGATGCTGGAACTAGAGGCTAGGTAGAAGGTGTGGAGACACTATAAGGCATTGTCCACATTGGATTCATCCTCAATGAGAGTAAGGAAAGAGTCATCTATAAAGTGGCCATTAAGCAATTGCATATGTTCTTACAGGTTTGTGACATCAAGAGGGAGATAAATTCCCTTAACAATGCCCTTAGCTTAGGCATTTCTAAGAAGATATCCAAAAACCTCAGTTGCAAACACATATAAGGTAGGAGCTAGCGAGAACCTTTGATGAATAGAATGAAACAAGTTGAACTACTCAAATGTGACTCCATTAATGGAGAGGATTACCAAATCATATATAAAAAGCATCTGGATGGTTTGTATGAAGATTGGCCTGAAGCCCAAATTTCAAACCATGACTAGTATGAATGGCCATTTGATATGGTCATAATATTTTTCAAAGTCAATTTTAATGAACATAGCTTGTTGCTTAGACCATCTAGCCCAATCCATTCTTTTCTAGATGGAAATGATGTTATCCAAAATATAAAGCCTTTTAGTGAAACCCATTTGTTTTTAGCACATGATGAGAGGTAACATATTGTGTAGTCAGATCGGTAGAGCCTTGGCAATGATTTTATAAGAGATATTTAGGAGGGTGATGGACTGCTAGTTACAGATCAACTTAAGATCTCTCTGCTTAGGTATGAATTTAATATTTCTTTTGTTTATATTTTTACCCAGTGAATGAATGTGAAATTCTTCTTGATAAAACTTATATAAGTCACTTTCCATAAGGTCCCAAAGGGATTTATAGAATTCGTAGGGGAAACCATCAATGCCAAGAGCTTTTTCATTAGCCATGTGAGACACTACCTCATGCAAATCATCAACATTGAGGGGTTTGTCACATTCCACCCATTGGGTGGGAGTGATTTTATAAGGAACCAATACGAGGCATTATTGAAGGATAATTTTATGCTCAGTCGAACATGCTTGAGCCTTGAACACTTGTGGATAATGGTAGACAAAATATTACACAATTTGTGGGGTCTCTATGTGTTTGTTGCCAACCTTAGAGATGACTTAAATTTTCTACTTTGAGTTCTTAACTCATAGCATTTGGAAGAACTCATTTGAATCTTTGTCCCCTATCTTAAGCTAATGAAGCCTAGATTTGACTTCAACTCCTTGGGCATTGTAGTTTTCTATAATCTAAATGCAAAACTACAAGGATGTAACTCTCATTTGTAAGATCTCATTTAAGGGATCCTTTTCTAGGGTTGAAGGTGTGTGGCTCAAATCTGAGGTAGTATCAGAGTAAGAGTGTCTCCAAATTTTATCAAGTTGGCGGCCATAGATTCATAGAAAATAAGAGGTCCTTTTGATAGCATCTTCCTACCAAAGAATCTAACCAGATTTTTGGGAAGGACATGGATCCAAATTCCAAACAATCCTAATGTGTGCCACTGTGGACCCATGTTTGAGCAAGGAGGTGTTAAGGAAGAATTACATTTTGTAGACTTTGGGTTTCATAAATTTCCATGTCACTCTGAACCGAATAAGGGAGTGGTCAAAAAGCCCAAAATTCAGCAATGCTTGCACCGAAGGAAATAAATCATTATCAAAATAGAAGTATGGTTAGGTGGACATCATTTCCCTATTTAGACATTTTGGAATCTGAGTAGGGCCTTCTCTAAAATTACTCTAGGTGTACCAAACTCTATTTGTAGGCCGATGGGTTAAATTGATGTCATAAAGACCCCATTTAGTGCACATGTAAAACTATGCCTCCCTTTTGCCAGCTGCCCACCTCATAAGCAAGTGGCCCACTTTGTCCTCAAGATTCACCACCATATTAAAGTCACCACATAATATCCAATGGGAATTAGGAAGATCATCCACTATCCACTGCCATAAATGGGTACACTCCAAGGCATCATTCGAGACATAAATATTAATAAAGCCAAAAGAGTGGCTTTTAATGCTAAAAAAAAACCCATACTAACTGGTTGGTGGGGTTCATGTCAGATTGCACTAAATGTGATCACCACCTTGGAGAAATGAATGTGATCATCCCTCCACATCTTGAAACATGGTTGCTATGAAGAATAATCCTATCGTGTCAGATGGAATTACTGATAGCCATCAATAAAAAATACACCATCTTGACTTTTCACAGATTAAAAAATGTCGATCTCAGGAAACTATATTCCAAAATCATGCACAACCAACTTGCATTTTGGGTCTGTGAAACCCTAAACTGTTCAGTGTGAAGCCCTTTGGGGCTATCACATGACTATGATGGTACATTTTGGGGGCTTAGAGAGCTCCAAGGATGTGGGGAGCACATTTTGAATTTACTCCTCATGTGTGTGAATATTATTAAATTCTTATTTAATAATTTTCATGTTGACTTCCTTGCTTGTTGGAAGTGGGATTGATTTCCGTATTTTTAGGGAATTGATTGTTAATTAAACAATTTCCATATGAGTAGAATTATTAAATATTTTATTTAATAATTTCTATGATGTATTATGGAAGTGGGATTGATTTCCATATAAGAAAATTATTAAATGTTTCATTTAATAATTTCTATGATGTATTATGGAAGTTGATTTTGTTGTTATCACCTCTGCATTGGAAGTTATACCTTTTGGAAGAGTATGGCATGTTTCCACTTGATGAGGGATTATAGATAGTAATTATTAGGTGGAATGGCGTGTTTCATCATGGATAGAGCTTATCTTGATGGAGAATGTTGAATTTTCCTTGGGAGATGGATTTATTTATCATTTGTTATATATACAGGGTGTGGTGTGACCTTTCAGAGGTTGTTGATGATTTTTTTTTTAGGTGTGGCTTTTGAGAGAAAGAGTTAAAGTGGAGGTGTTTTACATAGTGAAGGTGTTCATTTACAGGGTGTGATATAGTAGCTTATGAGATACAGTAAAGTGTAGGTGTAGGTGAAAGTGAAGCTTTTGTGCAGCATTTTCTATAGGAGATGTTTCTATCTCTATGAGAGTTCATTGTAATCTTGTTTTAGACTACTATTTTATTTAAGGACTTTCTTGGTGGATTTAACCCACATTGGGTGAAGTATGATATATCTATGTTATGTGTTATTGCTAGTTTTTTAAATTTTCTTTATTTATCAAATATTAACTATGATTTGAGGAATTGATTCTGTGATGCATTTGGTGCATAGTTAAAGCTGATTTTACACATTTAAAATTTATTTTATGTGTTTTAACTTAAAAAATTTAGGGTGGATTAAATATGGTTTCAATTCACTTAATTCCTAACAACTGGTATCAGAGCTTTAGTGGTGTTTTAGCTAAAGTTTTAAATCACAGGAAAGGTTATTAGCTTGAGTGGGAGCTATGGGAGAGAAAAAATCAGATTCAGAGTTGAGAAATTTGATGGCAAAATTTTTTTTTTGTGGAAAATATAGATGGAAGATTAATTGTATCAGAAGGAACTTCTGCTCCCCTTAGAGGGGAAAGTAGAACAACCTACAACTATGAGTGATGCAGATTGGACATTCCTTGATAGGAAGGCATTGGGAGCCATACAGTTATGCCTTGCATCATCTATTGCATTTAACATCACAGATCAAATAATTATAAAAGATCTCATGGATAAACTTGTAAATCTGTATGAGAAACCCTCAGACTTAAAATAATAATTTTCTTATGAAAATATTATTTAACATGAAAATGTCTGAGAATGGTTCAATTTCTAGTCATTTAAATGATTTTAATATGGTTGTAAGTATGCTCGCTTCTATTGGAATTAAGTTTGATGATGAAGTTAGAGCTCTAATTATTTTGTGTTCTTTGCTTGATAGCTGGGATAGCTTGGTTATGGTCGTGATTAATGCAATTCCTCTCAAGAGAAGCTTAAATTTTAAAGATGTTGTAGGTGTGATTCTCAGTGAGGAAATATGAAGGAAAAGCACTGGTAAATCATCTTCAAGTAATGCTTTGTCTATTGATACTAGAGGGAGGCAAAATGACAAGAGCAAAGGAAACCATGGAAATTTAAAGGGTAGATCTAAATTGAGATTTAAATCCAAGACGATATGTTGGCATTGTGGGAAGAGTGGACACTCAAAGAAGGATTGTTGGTCACTTTGGGATAAGAAGGGCAACAAGAAGGAAACAAATGAGGTATATGGAATGGTATTTATATGTTTATTATTAATCTATTTTTTATATAACTTAAATAGGATGTGTAGGCTAAGATCAATAGATATAATATATGTACATTATCTAATTTAAATCAAACTTTCTAGAGTTCCTTGAATTTATTTAGACCTTTAGTAAGTTTACAATATTTTTATAAATTTTAAAGTTAATCATAATTTGTGACATAGGTAAAGGATATGGAATGTTATTTATATGTTTAATATTAATCTATATTTTATATAACTTTAATAAAATGTGTAGGCTAATCTCAACAAATATAATATATGTACATCATCTACTTTAGATCAACCTTTTTAAAGTTTATTGAATTTATTTAGACTTTTTGGAAGTTTTCAATATCTATTAAATTCAATTGATATAGAATGTCATATTAATATTCTTTGAAATAAATGTTTTGCATTTTATACATAATGTTTAACATAGTTTGATATAAAATTGTATACACATGTATAAATATCATTGGGAAACAAATTAGGACTTCTATCCAATTTGGAATATAGACATGCAAGTGCCTTGTTTATTACCACGAGTTGGATTAGTGTAAGGATTTTAAATCCTATTAGGCTCTCTTGACACATTCCTAGTTAGAAAATAGACTATGTATACAATAAATTTTTAAATAAAGTTAATGAGGGATGCCCTAATGTATAGTATCTATATTTTGTATATAATTTTATTACATATAATTCTTACAATTTTGTTCTTATCTTTATAGCATGGATACAATGATGAATGAGTATGAGGTAATTAAAATATCAGACATAATGCCCACATATTCAATTCTTATCCCCTTCAATGACACAAATAATTGTATGTCATTTGAAACTTATATATCAAATACCAATGACCTTCAAATGAGTGAGCTCAGTTGTATCTAAAACAATAACTCCTTGCCTTCACCCTTTGTTTTTTATTCTAAGAGTGGAACAATTCCAATTCTACGTAGAATTACAAATACCAATATTTACACTCCTAAACTTCCCCCACATTAAATGCATGCACTTGTTTTCTATCACATTGTAAAAAATGATGAAATCTATATACAATTGGATTGTATGCATATGGTTCATGCAACCTACTTAGACCTTGAAAGAGTGTATATATTTCTTTGTGAGAAATCATATGACCAACATAGTGAGGGCCTAAGTAACCAATACATTGTAGTTTCTAGTGGATGCTATCAAGCTCATCAAATATTGTAGTTTGTTACATACAATAATTTTTTAAAACAATTTCATGTTATTAAATATTATATTTCTCCTGAATATTTATGTCACACTTTACCTATTTTGTATGTTCTATATTGAATTGATATTAAATTCAATATAATATTAATCATTACATTACATTCAATTTACTAAATTGTCAATCAATTATAATTATGTTATTGTATTGTATATGAAATTCATTATACTTACAATCATTATGAATATATGATGTTCACTTTACTTACATTGCAATTCCATTTAGAATTTGGTTGGTCTTACAAATATAATAGAAACTATATTGATGGTACTTACATTTTTATGAAATATTTGATGTTTGTTGTACTTACATATTTATTTCATTTTCTGTGTGTTTGTTTTCAGATATATTTACTAGGATGAGAACTAGGAACCAAAATAATGAGAACCTGCCAAAAGAGACCGCTACATGGTATTTAAGTATTGAACATATACAATATGAAAAACATTTCAATATAAAATAATTTGTGATTCATATAGTGCACTATAGAATGTCAAGACTACCTATATATATATATATATATATATATATATATATAAGAACAACATAATGGACTCTTTTCAGTGACAAACCTTCTTACAATTTTCATCACCGAAATTATAAGCAAGAAAATATATTCGAGAGAATTTGGTATCATGTATGATATAGTTAAGGATTCCTTCAAGTATGAGCCTAGCCACATGTTAATGCAAAATGACATCAATGTTCACAATATGAAACCCAAATCACAATGCCTAGATAGAGCAAGGAAAATTCATAATGCCAAATAGTTTAAATTAGAATTATTTATTACAAGGTGTTATATGTACCACATGATATATTAACATTACATTTTTTATTTAAGAAACATTCTTATTTAAATATGTACTTTTAATAGGACTACATTTTGCATAGTTTAGAAAATCAAACCAATTACTATTAAACTATTATGCAAAGAGTTCTTCATTGCTATTTTATATTACAATGCAAATATATTCATATGAAATTTCAAATACAATCCTATAATTAATTAAATTTATTCCCATACTTTAATTTTTATTTATACTAATAGTAATGTCACCAATGTTTTCTTAAATTATCCACATTCAACAACTATAATAGAAA